>OZ023332.1:44077681-44302681 GCA_964007535.1 Brachyptera risi
TATCTTATTAAATAATGTCGATCCATAATGAACATTGACAATATGTTACGTGTTATTTGTATGTAACGGTACGTTGTGAGGTAAAAATAACGAGTGTTACTGTTACATACAACTGATCTTTCCACATTTGTCATCATAATATTTGACTTGGCATTTTAGACAAATATCGTCCACATTTTGTGATGTATTCTATTTTTTGATCAATTATAAACCATAGTTTTATGATCATTTATATACCGAGACGAGAGGATAACACACTGAACTGTCATTCAGGAGACTGGAGCTAGATTCCCGCCATGGTCGACCATCCTGACAGGGGTTTTCCGTGGTTTTTCTCTGTCATTCGGGTTGATACTGGGATGATTCCTTAACAACAGGCCACGACCGACTCCTTCCCACTATCCAAAACCACCTAATAAAATACCTTCAATCATCCCACCATCTCATATCATTCGCCTACGCCAATAGATCGTATATTCATCTTGATTTATATAGATCGTTCGTAGATCGTAATCTTATTTTACCACATTTTTTATTAGGCCTATCAAATTTGACTCATTAACATTATCGACAAATATTGTCTGCATCTTGTGATGTATTTGTCAATTGACCACTAGTGATAGGCGTGGCTTATCGGCAGGCCACCTAGATCTATACTTCATGTGGGCATTTAGAGATACTCTGAAAGGCAATGTCAATTTACCCACATAACAAACAGCCCATTTGATTGGATGTTTTGTTTTGTGACGTTTGTAGGCGGGTCAATCACTAGTCGTCAATTTTGTATCTTGTACTGTTGAACTCTTATCCTCATGTATATTATTAAAATCCCCCTGGTGGTAACATTTTTCCCTATGGAGATTGGAGACACCTTAAACCATTGTATAACATCATTATCGCTGTACAAAAATAACAACCATAACTCAATAGCAAGCAACAGGTCGATCAACCACTTCTCTATTTATATTTCCACATCCGTCACAAATCTATTAATTACATCGCGCTATATAAATACGGCGTATTGTTCGCCGGTGTTTGTGCAGGCAGGCCGGCCGGCCGGTATCGCACACGTGCGTCTGTCTCGTGACGTCACACCGGTGGAACCCGAGCGCCCCTATGGGCTGGCTGGCGCAGGTGGCTGCCACGGCACTAACAATGGCAGCAGAAGAAGTAATGCTAATGGCTAATGCATATGCATGGAGTGAAAGGTGGCGGGGTTAACGTATACGGCGGCTATTTTTTTATACATTTCACTCCAAGCGTGTTTGTTGAGGAAAGCGAGGTACAGTCTAGTGCGCATGTATACTTGGAGTCGGTTTTACACACGTGTTGATTGTCTAACTATTAGTTAAGGTACATGCTTAACCACCGATAATAGTAAGTTGATCGGATAACTATCAGTTAATCCTCCAACTATCAGCCCGTAGGAACCGGATGTGAGTGTCAAGATTCAGAGATCTAGTGACTAATTTTGATACATATTCATTTTTTCTACTGAATCTATATATTTATTATTTTATTTTTTTACATTTTGGGATAAAGGACGCATTATAATGATATCTAAGATATATTGGCGTCAGATGAATGATTAATGAGATGATGGGATGATGAGATGAAGGTTTCTTAGGTAATGGGAAGGATAGTGGGAAGGAAACATTGTGGGAACCATCCCAGTATTAGCCTATATTACAGAGGGAAACCACGAAAAACCCATGTAGAGATGGACGGTGTCGGGGATCGCATCAAATCCAATATGCCCCTTACCTCCCGGATTACTTGAAGCGAGCGCGTTTTTCTAGTGATTTTGCAGTGTCCCGGGTATCGTCCTGGGTACATTCCTGGGTACGTTCACGTCGCATCAGCTTATAACAGCTGTCATCAAGTTTGTCAGCCTATCAGCCGTTTCTACAAAACAACACCAGATAGAGCAGCGATCTTTGGTTCTCAGAAAAGTACTCAGGAAATGGGGAATAGCATTGAACACGATTAGATACTTGGTGACGACACATATACCAGAGCCACTTCGATTTTTTGAAAATATTCATGTACATTTTAATGACACATCAAAATCAAGAAGGCCGTTTTCGGACATTTCCTGTCCGAAATGTGTTCGAAAATAGATTTGTGGTTTATACTACTAGGCAAACGCGTCATGTGTTTCCGCGTTGATGGATGAGCTGGAACATATCAACTTATCTTTGGATTGGTTATTATATATATATATATATATATATATATATATATATATATATATATATATATATATATATATATATATATATATATATACACACCTTGAGATCCAAACCATCACGTCACTGCCATCTTATTTTCTAATCAATTTATATGATAATAAAGAAGGCTTTGTTTTAATCGTTTCCAATTGATTGGTGACACCTGCTGCTTGGATTTAATTGGTTTCTTAATAACTTTGAGTGATTTTAAAAAATTGAATTATATATTTTTTACATCAAAACAGCTGATCTGATTTGACTAAACGTTTGGAATAATGTGTATAATTATTATATTGAAATTACTTGAAAATTTGAATTCTCTGGAAGGAATATTTTTGACGAATTTTTTCCTCTGGGTTATCCTCATGAGAGCTTTGAAAACTTTGAAATGATGTTCCTCAGAAGTGGTTCAATCGATCGCACCTCAAAACTATACAGTATCGAATTAGATAAGGACACTTGTGTAAGACAAGTTTCAACTGAATTTGAATTTTCGTTTGACCTGTGGAGCGCGAACAAAAAAAATAGATTTGTGATTTATATACTATTAGTGAAATCACCATCTCTAACCGGCAAACCAAGTAACCCTCAAGGCATCTTGGCCGAGTCGACGGCTCGAGCTCCCAGGCGCTGATAAGATCCCGGTCCCGGTCCTGTTTCTGTCAAGTGGTGGTTTATCGCGCGCACATCCGGTCGTCGGGTTATCAAGACGCTGCCGGGACCCGCGGTCGCGCTATCAACCTCGCCTCGCGGTCAGCCATTTCAAGCGGTTGTGTGGGGCAAGAGGATGACAGTAGATCAGGACTAATGTTCCATAGGACCGTGGCTAACTTGGCTTGAAGCATAAGTAAAGGTCTGTTTGTCGATTCAAGATGAAGTGATAAATGGTATCATTCTTGACAAGCAGGCCAATAATCAATACAAATCAATCAATACATCGAAGACTGTGTTTACAATTAATTCTCTTGCTCTTGCAAGTTTCTATGCGTTGATCGGCGGATTGTGGGCGTGTCTTATTAAACGGCTACGTACGTCTCTACAACTGAGATAATCTGATTGGTGGTTTTGAAAATCCCTCCAATGAAAACCCCGCGTGATTGGTTGTTATATTGTGTGACGTCATGGAGTAAGAAAATTTTATGAATATCTAACTGACAATGTTCAAGGGAGTCGATTTAGCCAAATATCAGTTTTTTGGTGATAACTTTTGAAGGGTGTGAGATATTAAAATTATAATAAGCAACAAACACAGATAATTATAATAGCTTCGAAGTGATATAATTGATAACTATTCAAGTCATGTTGCATAACTGTCAAGCATATACAGATGAAAAAAAAACATTTTTCAGCTGTATACACTTGACAGTTATGCGACATGACTTGAATGGTTATAATTTTTTATCGTCTTGAAGCTATTACAATTTTGATATCTCATACCGTTCAAAAGTTATAACCAAAAAACAGATATTTCGCTAAATCGACTCCCGTGGACTCTTAATATGTTCCATATATTTTTCTATTCCCCATTTTTGGCACCATACAATATTCAGGATAATTAGAGATGAAATTCCACCCAAGTAATTACAGACTTCAAAATTCAATTCAATTAAAAAAAGTTTTATTCCAAAAATACTTACAATAACATAGAAAAAATTACAGATACAATTATAATAATGACAAAATTACAGATATAATTATAATATAATACCAAGTTCTTAATTAAATGAATAAACCTTAAACACATTGAATGTTATTTGAATTATGAAACAAATAAGATTGTATCGTTCTGTAAACATTTATGTGTGTGAAATGTTAAGTAAAACATTAGAGTAGAGTTAAATAGAGTACACAATGGAGCCTTGTGTGTGCTTTGTTCTCCATTAACAACGCAGTGCGCCGATGTTTCAGTGTTTATTGTCCACGTTATTTCATTTGCATGCCAAGTCTCCCGGTTCCCACAGGTCCAGGCAGGGAATTCAACACAATGCCAGGCTCACAACTGGGAAAAAGTCGGGGCAAATAAGTGTCACTTTTTCCTGTACTTTTAGAATTCTAGATATTTATTTTCAATGAAAATTAAAATGGCTTTCATTGAACAAAAAAAGAAAGTGAAATCGCGTTATTTAAGGGGCATACCCAGCCAACAGAGGGAAAATATTTCCCGCCAGGGGGAATTACTAAATATGAATCATTATTGAACAGTGCAAGATTTCAATTTCAGAAGAAAGTATTAAACTTACGTACTTTTCATTCAATACATAAGGCCTGGTATTTACAAGTCCAGTTAGCTTCATTCTGAGAGTTAGTGAACACAGATACCATAGGTAACCATGGTGATAACAACACTTAACTGCCAGTTAGAGCTACAGTAGAACCTCTTCTGTACGACCACATTAGTAAGTTTCTCGTTAGAAGATTCATCACCTCAGTTAGTTGTATCTTCTAATCCCACCCATATGCACCCATGTTCACTTTAGTACGTTTTTCACCCTGGTAAGGACTGGAATGGGCTTAGTAGAAGTGTTTTTAGGGGGGATAAAGTAGGGTTAAAGTTATTCTGTCAGAGGGTTAGGGAGGCGGTGGAATAGGGATAGTTAGGGAACTTGCCACTGTGCATTTATGTGCAATTGCAAGAGTTTAAATAAATAATAAAAAAACAATGTTTTTGTATTCTGTTATCCTGAAAAACGTATTAAAGTGGTTCCATTTTATCTCCGTGTTGTTTACTCCAGCCCTAAGTCTGTGTGCGTTTTGTTCAGGTTGTCGACCATGGCTGCCTCGAGTACGTTCCGACCGACGCTTGGGCGCCCGGTGGCGCTGCGGGCGGCTCGGCCAAGGACTTTGTGGTGGTGCCGGAAGAGAAGGAGGTCTCCCTGATGAGCCGTATCGACCGCCTAGAAGCGGAGAACCGGCTCATGCGGAGGACCTGCCACGAGTACGAGGAGCAGGTGGCCGACCTCCTGGAGCGCCAGGTCAAGTCGGCCTCCACCACGTCGGAGGACTCTGCCCAGCTGGACAAGTTCAGCGCGGACCTCCTGTCGGGGAACTCGTCCGACGACGACGTCTACAAGCTGCAGCTACAGGGTAACTCATTCATTCATTCTAGCGGCAGCCGCTGCTCATCGGACCATCGGTCTACGTCACCACATGCGGACGTTGTTGTTGTTGTTGTTGTTGTTGTGTACAGCCCAAACTAACCTGAATGAATCAATCTAACTAGCTTAATCAACCTAACCTAACCAAAACAAACATCTCAAACTAATTTAATCTAAACTAAAACCAAACTAAAACTTGCTTACGGTCCGACGAATATTTGAGCAATGTACTCAAATTTGATGGAGTTTTGTGGCCTTTATTTATTTGTAACATCACGGTAGATGATTAAGAAATTCCATTGTAAACGTTAGCTTAACTTGGGTACGCTCTTTGCAGAAAATGCTTGCATGGTACTTTTCCAATTAGAGAATTTCATCTTTGTTTTTTTCCATGCTTACAAACCAGTGTAATTGAATTACTCCCAAGACGTTTTTAACCTCTTCATTTAATATCACATTCTATTTTTCTGAATTTACTCATTTTTAAGATAGTATATCAATGCATACTAAGAACGTGATGAAGTACCGACGCCAATAGATCGTAGCCGTCAGTATAGTGCATCGTTAAAACTCAATATATATGTATGAATGAGTGATGAAGTCCATCCTCGTATTAAAGTATGGGGACGTCCATAAATTATGTCACACTTTTTTAGGCCACTTTGAACCCCCCCCCTCCCTCCCATGTCACAGTTGGTCACAAAACCTGTTACCCTTCCCCCTTTGAATACGCCACAAATTCTCATAGCCCCCTCTGACAAAAAAAAGAAAGAAATTCATAGGCGGCAAAGGTACAATAGAGTAATCGAATCAAAATATTCATTTCTTTATGTTTGCTTTTTGAGTAGTCAAACTTGATAATTATTTGAAATGGATCTGCTGTTCCTAAGGGTGGGTATAAATATAAGAATCTATAAGAATGGCGCCAAATACATGTAACACAAAATGGTACGTCACACAGTTGCCTCCCCCCTCCCCCCCTTGTAACACCTTGTCACAAATCTTGACAACCCCCCTCCCCCCCCCCTAAGCTGTGACGTAATTTATGGGCGTCCCCTATCTTGAAATTGATTGAATTCACAAAAATAGAATGTAATATTAATTGGAGAGCATAAAATTATCTTGGAATTAGTATATTTTTCATCCAATTGTGTAGGCCGGTTCGTGACAATGGAAAAAAAAGTAGCCTAAAGATGAATTTCTCCATTTGTTCAAGCATTGTGCTTGCATACCATTATAATAACAAAATATAAGTGAAAGCATTAACATTCTTACTGGCAATATTTCCTTCTTCCCTATCAATATTGATTAGTTTTTAAAAAATAACATCTCTCTCGCTAAAACAATAGCTCATTTCGAAACAAATGCGTGCACACATGTTTGGTAAACGTTGCGGAACTTTTGGCGGTGTTTGTACTTTTACCCAGTCCCAGTGTTTACCTGTTCAAACAGCTCGTAAAAAGTATCACACAGTCGTTTGTTCCACTCAAACTGACTCTCTTTCAGTTGAGCCTCATTTCACTTCTGGCCTTGAACACTCATAATCTGTCTCCAATGCGACAGTACTTCATCACAAATTAAAAAAAAAAACACTTGAAATTGCCTCACTAATAAGGTGTTATATTTTGACTGGAGCTAATGGGCTTGATCTGCACTTCTTTCTTTTAAAGATTGTTCTAGTCGGCACTTGAAACACATCTAAACCATGAAACTAGATCTTAACGAAGAGTGACAATATTTATTTCACTAATCTTATCTTGAAATCGTCGTCTCGATTCCAGAAATTATGATTAATTTTTTTGTCCTACAGAGACCATGAATCATGACGTAGGCATAACCCGATATTCAATTGAAACATTAACGGAATCGAGTAATGTCTACGTCACGACTCGAAAAGAAGGCCGGGTCGGGGAGGATAAATATTTTAATTTTAATTTCTGAAATTCAGATAATGATTTCTAGTTTCCTCTAGAATTAGGGAAATAAATACCGTCATCACTCGTTGAAATGTAGTTTTATGGTGGTGATGCCCGTGATAATTCATTTAAAATTCTGAAATCTTGCATTTGAATATATGCCTTTTACGTATACAGCTTATAGATATTTTAAGTTTAGAGATGATTTTCATTCTCTCATCATGGCTGTGTTAAGCGGTGCAATAAACAGATGGAAGACGGCTCATTTGACCTTCATAGGCAGTACACATTGTCACTCACACATCTGTAGATAGACTTGATTGTAAAACATCTTAGCAAACAAACTGTCAAGCTCAGCTTATCTCCCTAACGAGACGAGTACAGGTCCTCGGGGCAGGTCGCCTCGATCAGATGCTTCTCTGCTGGAAACGCTCGTTATATAAGTATATAAGTATGGCATAATACTATGAGTACCCCTCCAAAGCGAATAACATTTTTAGGCTTCAAACGAGAGCGATTAGGTACGTTGCAAATGCTAGTTTTAACCCCTGCACCGAAGTTTTTTATAAGGACTCCTGCCGATCTCTGTTCATACATTTTAAAATCATGACACTTCCATGCATATGTATTTATAATACCATTATCTATGTACTGGATAATAAGTATCTAATTATAGATTTTGAAGATGAACATAGTTACAATACGAGACAAAATAATATAAAAGTCCCAGTTTACAATCTGTCTGTTTTAAAAATATTTATATATATATATATATATATATGCTAGTACATATCTTCTAAACGCCTCACCCCTGACACTCAGGAAAAAGAAGAAAAATGTATTCAAATTGGGTCTAACACATTCACTGATCATAAAGTGCTATTACAGTGTCCAAGAACTCATACGAGATGCTCCATAAATATAGTGTCACAATATGGCATCATGGCGTCTCTTGAACAACTTACGAGGCTTTTTATCTTGATGTATATATATATATATACACTGCTATATGGAATAATTTAAACCTTGACAACTTGTAGTAGCCTCCACAACGATTTTTTATCTATTTCATAATATTACTTATTTTTGTACTCTTTCACGCCGATAGCAATATCATGTATATGATCAATCTGTAGAAATAAACATTATTATTATATATATGTATGTTGTGGTCTACATTATGGTATATGTAGCAAGCTTGACCCCCGTGTCACCTGCTTACAGCCGCGGAGTGCCGGGTCGCGGAGCTGGAGGGCGAGGTGCGGAGGGTGGAGCGGCAGCTGCTGGCCCAGCTAGGTGGGGCCGAGGCCAGCACCAGCGCCGTGCGCGGGGACGTGGCTCAGGCGCGCCTACAGCTGGCGGGCGGGCCTCAAGAAGGGGACGAGGCGGTGAGGGCCAGACAGCACGCTGCCAACACGATGCACAAGCTGGGGGAAAAGGTGAGAACTTCTGACGTGTAAACGTGTGTCCTCAAAAGGAGAAGGTCTCCTAGCGACGTCACGAATACCGACCGCAGAGATTGAAATGTACGAAGATGTCCTTTCCGTGAATGCTATGCTGTTAGCGTTTTGTTGGAATTGAATTAATTAAATTCATTAATTATTAATATTCAATTCTTACTTCTAAAAATAATTCTGATATTCTGACTTGGCAGGTCTATAAAATTTGAGCATATTATATGTCCCTTGTAATGATAAAAAACTTTTAAAAAAATGAAAATAATTTTAATTCATTAATTTATTAATTTAAGGAGTTGAATTTTCAATTTATGAATCAAGTCCCTGTGCAATGCAGTGATTTGAACGAATAAGATTTACTTTCAATTTACTATACTTACTTTAGACAGTTTTATTATCTGCGTACCTCGAATTCCTTCCCACCATTTCGTTTTCTCAGTTCAGTTCATCGTTAGTACGTGATAACTCGAACAATCCTCCCTTGTAACTCGATCCAGCCGAGTTTGTGCTCGAGAGAGTGACGTCGACGATCATGGGTTCGAAACCCGCACAAGTCATTGGTTTTCGTTAACTTGGTCCGCGTGCCCCCAAGTAATCGAGCCGTCGGCGGGGTCGTTGAGCGGAGAGTGATTGTCGTGTGGTGTGTTCGCAGAGGCGGGAGATTGAGTCGTGCCTTCAGAAGCTGCGTGGCGAGCAGAGACATCTGGCGGGCGATATCAGCAGCATTGTGCAACGGCTTGGAGATTCCGAGCAGCAGGAGCTCATCCACGGTAAGTGTCTTCAGGCAATATTCATTCATTCATTATTCCATCGAACTGCACATGATACAAGCTCAAGTCCGTTTTATCAGTATCATCATTAATAAACTGCTTGCGCTATGGATATGTACAAAATTACAAGTAACAAATGAATTAACAAAAATATAACAAAATTAACATAAGAATAGAAAGCAGAAAAATTATATAATCATTATTTTCTTCATAACAAAGAACAACAAAATATAGCAAATATAGGAAATATCAAAACGAGAGAAAAATAAGTAAACAGAAAGAGATTATTGAAGAGAATAGTTGATAAAATGATGAAACGAACGTCTAGTGTGACTTTGAAATGAGGAATTCATTGAGATCATAGAAGGGGTCAGGAGTAGAAAAGATTCCAGGCTGTCTATAAAGGATGAAAGTTTGGTGAAGTTAGTTATACGGGCAGGTATTTCATTATGAATGGTTGTGCAAAGATGGAGAGGGCTGTGTGTGAAAAAGGTATGTTATAGAAAGGATCAAGAGTTACTGTGTCTAGCAAGGTAGTTGTGAATAGAGGAGTTATTATAGGGAAGAGTGAACATGGGAACTGGCAATTTGGATAAGAGTTCATGTAAGGGTGAGGACCTCAAGGTTTGTGAAGTGAAATTTACGATAGCTAAAGTCGGTAACGCATCCGACTATTTGATCTTGATTTATTGTTATCTTACAGCTTGGGATTTATCCATACGGGGTAAGGAATTTGCAAACTTATATATATATATAACTAACTAACAAACTACAGAATTACAAAATCAAATGAAAATTATAAGACAAAAATGAAAATTGAAAATAAGAAGAATTTTTTATTTGTGTCCAAGTAGCAACCATATTGTCGGCAGCATTTCAATAAAAACTCATATATATTATACAATAATACAAACTTCGGAAACTGAAAGACTTTTATCTGCGGCGGAACATTATAGTCACAGACAGCGCAGTCCTGGTGTGTGGAAATTCATTGGTTTTGAATAATTAAAATAAGGTGGTAAGGTCGCCCTTGTGGTGCCCCGTCCAAATGATCCTACCTTCGATCCATAGCCTTAATTGGGGAACAACGATTGTGTATCAAATTTTGATGTTATAGAAAAATCAAAAAAATCTCAGTTTTGTTTGTAGTTTTGACTGCCACTTGTGGCTCACGAGTAATGATTTAGTCGTGCTGAGAGATCTTGTCCGCTGTTTGCAGGCGCGTTGACTGCGCTGGAGCTCGAGAACCAAGTGCTGAAAATGCGGAACGCCGAGCTGGAAATGTCCGCTGGCAATATCACAGGTGAGTCAAACTTCCCTCCGCTATCTTATTGTTTACGACGGACAAGATACCGTGTTTGTTTCCTGAAAAATATCATTTTTACGACTCACTTTGTGTTTTACAGTAGATAAATATTGTAATTTATTTAAATTAGTGTGACTCGTAGATTAACTGACTGTTAGGATGTATTTTTAAATAATTATCTTTTAGAGTCAATTAGTGTATGTATTTCAATTAGACAAGAGAATGTGCAGCTTACCTTGTTAGTGTTGGGACAGTGACTGTCACATCAAATTTTTTTTTTTTGAGAAGATTTTTTATTTCACAAAATATAAGTTGTATACAATATCGTAGACCCACAAGGTCAAAACAGACTTGTCTGTGGGTCTACTAATTATGTTGTCTTACAAAAATATACATCACAAGAAATGTCTGGATAGCAGCTAGTTGACTTAATATTACAATTTAAACAAATAAAAAACTTCTATCACTTCTCTTTTAATAATAAATAAAACATATTAATCTTGTCATAAAAGATATTGCTATGATATTAGCATTTGATTTTTTAAATTTTAAGATGGTAATTTACTATAAGATACAACTTTGCCAAATCCATTTTTTATCTCAATTTTCACACCGGATAGTTTTTGGAAATTTAATAAATCAGGTGGAAGTTTGTTAAACGGTAAATAATAATAATAATAATAATAATAATAATAGTGATGGCCAATAATAATATATTAAAGTCTTACGAATACTAGTATATGAAACAGGACTGCAGGGTGTTGATGCTTAAAATTAAATATAATTAGTCTTCTAGAAATTCTTCAACGCTATTGTAACATCTACCGATAAGTAGTTTCTCAAGTTTAATTTTGAAAGAATTGTCATTTTTTATAACGTCCCAGGCTTAGCTAGCTCCAAGAGACTAGGGCCCGGGTTCACAAAGAGTCCCACCTTTGCTTTGCTGGCTCCGAGAGACTAGGGCCCGGGTTCACAAAGAGTCCCACCTTTGCTTTGCTGGCTCCAAGAGACTAGGGCCCGGGTTCACAAAGAGTCCCACCTTTGCTTTGCTGGCTCCAAGAGACTAGGGCCCGGGTTCACAAAGAGTCCCACCTTTGCTTTGCTGGCTCCGAGAGACTAGGGCCCGGGTTCACAAAGAGTCCCACCTTTGCTTTGCTGGCTCCGAGAGACTAGGGCCCGGGTTCACAAAGAGTCCTACCTTTGCTTTGCTGGCTCCGAGAGACCAGGGCCCGGGTTCACAAAGAGTCCCACCTTTGCTTTGCTGGCTCCGAGAGACTAGGGCCCGGGTTCACAAAGAGTCCCGCCTTTGCTTTGCTAGCTCCGAGAGACCAGGACTTTCATTGGATAATGTTCACCAGACAATCTAAATACCATGATAATAGAAGACCATAGCAAAGTCCGGTCTCTTAGACTGCAAAAACTTGGCATATTTTGTAGCCCACCTTGAGAGCAGGTCTAGGACTCACGAAGAGTTCTATCTTTGGGTTGTCTTAAGTTGAGACCATTTTACTGAGTTAGGACCAATATTGGTCTCAACTCAGTGTAATAGCACTAACTTGAGACCAATATTGGTCCTAACTCAGTAAAATGGTCATAACATAAGACGTCATTAAGATAGAACTCTTTGTGAATCTGGGCCCAGGTTTAGGGTTTTGAGCTAAAAGCAATGGAAATATACAAGAACTGGATATGTTGCCATGGTATTTAGGTCTTCTACTGAATAATAACCAATGAAAGTCCTATGCCCAGATTCACATAGAGTCCTACCTTCAGGATGTCTCAAGTTAGGACCATTTTTACTTTAAATTACCGTATAGTTCCCAACAAAGTTCTTCTTGAAAGTGTAGTGGTTTCCATACGAGGTTTCTCCTTGTTGTGCCGCTTGCGTTCCGCGTCCCGCAGTGTGTTCAGTGTGTTCTCGTTTGTTCCAGGCATCGACCTTGACGCCGGCTTCAAGAGGAACCACTTCAACGGGGCGGACGAGATGACGGACGACTCGCCGCTAAGACTCGCTAAACACGACAGCACTGACGTAAGACTCGTTCATCTCTTCCTCGCGTTAACACTGCGCACCATGTTCAACGTTCATAGCTGTGTTTTCATTCACTCATTCAGTTTGTGTTGGTATTCCTGTAGTTGAGCAACTTATAGACTCGATTTTTTTGTTTCCCTTCATCAACACCAAAACTTGACATGAAATCATTGATTAAATCATCATGATTGATGATTATCATTCTGTAATTGTACAGTCTTCTGGTGATAACAAAATATTATTTTTATTTTTATTATTATTATTATTATTATTATTATTGTTGTTCCCTGATTGAGGCTATGGATGAAAGGTAGGATCGTAAGAGAAGTTGTTCCTGCCATTAAATAGTTCTATCCCTATCAAGTTATTCAAAAAACGATGATAAAAAAAATGGAAATATATCGACAATCATAATTAATTTGCATATCCAATCATATTTTCCATAATTTGCACACTTGTTAGTCTTCTTGTCGTCCTCCATTAATAACCGTGTTTGCGCTGCGCAGGCGTTGCTGTTGGAAGAGCTGAGCGCGGCCAAGCAGTGCCTGACGCTGGAGCTGGAGTCCATGGCGGCGCTCGTCCAGCGGCTGGAGGCCAGGTCAGGTGACCTGCAGGAGGAGAACGCAGCCCTCACCGCCAGCCTGGAGGAGCTGGACCAACAGCATCAGGCCGTCATCGGTGAGCAAACGTCCGCTCGTACTTTATTCGTATCAGTCCTAACTAGGGGTGTGCGAGCACTCGAATCTTCGAGCTCGAGTTTAGAGGTTCGAGTCCAAGCTCAAATTCAAATTTAGCTGAACTCAAAAATTACAAGTTCGATTTTTTTTCATTTTTTTTTTTTTCTTTTTAAATTATTTTTCTCTACTTTTAGGCCCATTGTCGCAAATATAAAACGTGATTATTTTTTTTGACTTTCCGGGTACAGAGGTTTACTACCGATATGCAAATTTTCCTATTTTTTTTTTTGGACTCGAACGCGAAACTCGCGATTTTTTCTCAAACCCAAACTCAAACGTGACTACACAGACTTGAATTCTCAAACTCACACGTGCCCTAGTTTTAACGATGTACTGTTCGGTAAGCCCGAACAGTAAGGTAATATTCAAGATTCGAGTTTAACTGAACTTGAAAATTTCAAGCTCAATTTGCTCACTTTCCATTTTAAATGAAGACCTTTCGAAAAAAATCATTAATTTCGATTTGGAAATTTATAAATACATCTAATGCTACACTGCTGCCGCGAACTTTATGTTGTGTGCGAGTAAGTCAAGCATTGCCACTCGTCAGATCTTCGTGCAGCCAGCTATGCTCATTCGATTAGCTCCGCTCGGTATTCCACAGACGTATTCAAGTTTACTCAATTAAATATTCATGACATTGATAGAAAATTGAAAATTATGATATATTTCAATCGATATTTGATATTTTTCCAGCATCAATGCATGTCAATTGTGTAGTTTAGCCAACCGCCGCAGTTATTTCAAACGTCTTGACCTCGACTGTTTACTGTCCCGCAGATCAACTGCTCGGAACGAAGAAAGCGGTGCAGAAAGAAAAGGACGCCCTGCAGTCCGAAGTGTCCGCACTGAAACAACAGCTAGAAGATGCACTCGCTCGATCCCGCAAGACAGACGAGACGAAAAGCGTTTCCGCCGAAGCGAGCACCGAAACGATAGACTCGGAGATCACGGTCCAAGAGCCGACCGTTTCCAACGAAATGTTGCGCGAAGAATTTCTAAAAACATTCGAAGACGAATCTTACGCGAACATTCTAAAACTCGTCACGTTCGATCTCCCCAAAGAGTATCACAACAGAGATAAGTACAGCTTGAACTGTACGAGCCTGGTGAAGGAGATTGTTAAGGCGTGCGAAGAGAGCAAGTGGAAGAAAGACACGCTGGAGAGGAAAGTGCCGGAGCTGATGAAGAAGGTCCAGGACGCGGAGAGGTCGGTGACGGAGCGAGAGGGCCAGGTGGTCAGGCTAGAACGAGAGTCGGACGCGTTGAAAGACAACATAGAGGCGCTCGTAAGACAGCTGACGGAGGACAAGGGCGATACGGACGGTCTCGCTGTCATACCCGAGAACAGCGAGGAGATTGACCTCTTGGAACAGCGGATCGCGGGCTTGGAGAGTCGACTCGAGGAGAATCGTGCGGACAAAGAAAGACTTCTAGCCGAGGTTCGGCGGCTCAACGAGGAATCTGTCTCGTCTGCTGGTAGAGTGTTGGAACTGCAAGCTGCGCTCGAACAGGCTCTGGAGGCCAATACGGAGCTGCGAACTGTGCGGGCGTCCGAAGACACCGGACTGGAGCAGTTGCGGAGTGAATGCTCCAGACTGCAGGAGTCGTTGAATGAAAGAGCGGAACAGTTGAGCGAGGTAACCGCTAGTAACGGTGTGCTAGAGAAGAAGTGTTCTGATCTAGAGGGGGCGCTGAAGGCGGCAAGCGACAGTTCAACTCGTGCTGGTGTACAGGCAAGGGAGGAGATGGCAGAGATGAAGGCCACATTCGAGAAGAATATCACGGAATGGGAAGAAAGATGTGAGAAGATCAAATGTGATGTGCAAAAAGAATTTTTGGAAAAAATAGAAAAATCAAAATTGGAGATTAATATAAAATTAGAGGAATCTATACGAGCGGAAGCAAACGCTATCGAGAAATGTTCAGGTTTGGAAACAATGCTAGAAAATCAAGTGAAACTAGTAACCAACTTGGAAAATGAAATACAGAACCTAAAATCAACTGCTGATGCAAACGAAAACGAATGCCATCGAATAAACGCACTGCTTTCTACGAAAGATCAAGAGATTGTGAGGGCAAGTGAAACCGCGGCAGCTCTAGAACTACAGCTCTTAGCTGCGTCGGATACCAGGGCGGGACTGGAAGCGGAGCGGGAACGACTTCTTGAGTTGGAGAACTGTAAGGCGACGGCAGAACAGCAACTGGACGAAGCGCTACGAGGAAAAGCCGAGCTGGAAGCGGAGTGCGAACGGCTGCGCGCGCTGGAAGGAACGACTCACGAGGTGGAGAAGTGGAAGGCGACAGCAGAACAGCAGCTGGAAGAAGCGCTACGAGGGAAAGCCGAGCTGGAAGCGGAGCGCGAACGGCTGCACGCGCTGGAAGGAACAACTCACGAGGCAGAGAAGTGGAAGGCGATGGCGAAGACTGCCGAACGGCAACTGGACGAAGCGCTACGAGGTAAAGCCGAGCTGGAAGACGAGTGCGCTCGACTGTTCGGGATCGAGAGAAAGGTCCACGATCAGGCGCACCTCGAGAGGGAGGTGGCGCGCCTGACGGAGATCACCGATGCCACGGGGCGACAGTTCGAAGAGGCGCTCGGAGCCAAGGCGCTGCTGGAGAGGAACCTGGATCAGCTGAAGGCGAGCCTGGAAGATCAGAAGGACCTGGAGCGGGAAGCGACCGAGTGGAGGCAGGCTAACGCAGCAGCCGAACACCAGTTACAAGACGCCATGGCAACCAACATGAAACTGATAGCCGAACTCACCAAGCTCAAAGGTATCGAAAGTGAATCTGCCCAGTTGAAAGGCACGGTCGAAGTGTTACAGTTCAAGCTGCAGAATACTTCTTCCTCAAACAACGAGCTGAAATCTCAGCTTGAAAACGCACAGACGCAAGTACAAAGGTTGGTCCGAGTGGACCTGGAGATTATCGAGTGGAAGGAGAAGGAGAGAGTCACTCAAGGTCAGCTGAACGAATCGTTGGCAAGAAGTATCGAGCTCGAAAGAGAGAATCGTAGATTGGAGGACGTCGTTAACAGCGCCGGCGTCGAGAAGTCCGACCGTGAGAAGCCGCACGCAGACGATAACGTGACGAGTCCTGATGACAGACGTTCTCTGAACGCCCGAGGTGCGGAGGAGCAGTTGGAGAGCCTTCGTATCGAGAGGAACAAGATATCGGCCGCTCTGGAGGAAAGAACGCGAGAGAACGCCGAGCTGAAATCGGAGAACGATCGCCTCGTGCAGATCGTCTCCGAAGAGAAGGCTTCGATCAGTAAACTAGAGATGGCGAACAACGAAACGTTCACGCAGCAAGTGTTCCAATCGTCCGAGGCTTCTCACATGGCCAAAGAAACGATTGCAAACCTTTCCAAGATCATCAAGGACAAGGATATCGAGATGGAAGCGCTGGTGCGTAAGTGCGAGACCCTCGTGAGTCTGGTCGAGGGCACGGACGCGCTGTCGAAGGAAGTGTCGAGGCTGGGGGCGGAGCGGGACGAGCTGATCCGGACGGTCCAGGTGAAACACCAGGAGAGCTTGCAGTATCACGGAGAGATTCAACGTCTGAGCGGGCTGCTCAACCAAGAGCTGGGCCGCGCGGAGCAGATCAGGCTCCGGTGCGAGGACAAGCAGCAGCCGGCCGGGGATCCGGAGTCGGCCGCGGCGCAGGACGAGGTGATCCGGATGAAGACGGAACTGGCCAAGGAGCTCGGGCTGGAGCTGAGAACGAGGGAGAAGGAGATCGAGCTGTTGAAGTTGGAGCTGGTGGAGCTGCGGGGCGCGGGGGGAGAGGGGAACGAGGGGGGACGCGGAGGGGATCTGGTCCGGGAACTGCAGGCCGAGCGTTCCCGGCTGCTCGACGGACTGCAGCAGGAGACCACCCGGAACAAGTACCTGCAAAACGAGGTAAACACTCATGTCAATAGGTTTACGTTTCAAACTCGACATTTATTCCAGTGGATACTCAACTAATATTGATTTATTGCTACTTTTATTTAATTTTTTGCTGTTATCTTCAAACTTTTGGTTATTCGTAGGAATAGAAAATAATAAATAATAGCACTGTAGAACCTCGATTGCACATTTACTCCTGTTAGGGCCGGAATACTCGGCATGGGAACGGCTCTAACTGGCAGTTAAATGTTTTCATCTGGTATTGGTTGTTACCAACTCTCAGAATAAAGCTGACTAGACGTTGTCATTCCAGACCTTGATTTAGTTTCATTTTTCTATCACTAGCTTGAATGCTTTCTCTTGTTGAACTTTTGGTATCGTAAGGTTTGTGATTCTTGTTTTCCATTTGATGATTTTTTTTCATTCTTTCACACTTTTCCACTCTGGTCCTCTCCTATATCAGTAAATACAGTACTTTTAGACATCATGTCAAAACAATATTAAGAAATGAAATTATTTATGATGTAAAAGACTATTTCAAAATCAATTTTATGTAAAATTTTCCTCCTTTTTCTTTAAAGGCCCTATTTGTTGAGTTTTTTGTTGATGTTCAATTATTTCAGTTTGAATTAATCAATAGTTCATTCTAGAAACAAAACGTAACACTGAATACATTTTCTAATATTATTATGACATTGCTTCTGATGACCAATCTTCATTACATACAGTGTATAATGGAATGTATAAAAAATCGATGAAAAAACCTATTCTATTCTATTCTATTAGGATCCAAACGATCCTATCTTTCATCCATAGCCACAATGATTTTGTATCAAGTTTTGATGTTATTAAAAAAAAAAATTCATTCTAAAACATGTACAAATTCAAGTCGGTTACAATTGTAATATTGCGATTGTGTCAGGTGCAAGAGCAGCACGAGAAAGAGCGTTCGCTGCTGCGCGAGCTCGAACGCCTGCGCCTGCACCTGGTGACGGTCGAAGACACGTTCACGGCGGAGACGCTGGCTACGGAGGAGCAGACGCGGGAGCTCCAGGCGCGCCTGGCGGCGGCCGAGGACCGGATCAAGGGCACGACGACGGCGTACACGTCGGCCAACATACGGGCCAACCAGCACGTGGAGTCGCTGCAGGGGCAGGCGCGCATGATGGGACAGCAGAGAGACGACGTGCAGGCCAAGCTGGCCGCGGCCGAGGATCGCGTCGAGAGGCACGCGGCCGCGTTGGCTAACCTGCAGGCGGTGCTGGAGCAGTTCCAGAGAGGTACGATCGATGTTGGGGATGAGTTGGGGGGTGCAAACACTTGAAATTTTTGAGTTTGAGCTCAAATTTAGCTGAATTCAAAGATTTCAAGTTCAATTTTTTTTCTTCTTCCATTTTTTATTTTTTTATTTTTTTACTTCTACGGTCCCAGATATGAAATGTGATTTTTTTCTTCGAATTTCAGGATCCAGAAGTCGCTACTAAAATGTCAATCTCGGCACTAACAATTGTTTGTTTTTTTCAACTCGAAACTCGCGATTTTCTTTCAAACTCGAACTCATACACTTTACACTCGCTCTCCACGTACAGTTTGTGTGAACATTTGCCGTGAAATACCG
Source organism: Brachyptera risi (assembly GCA_964007535.1). Taxonomy (NCBI): domain Eukaryota; kingdom Metazoa; phylum Arthropoda; class Insecta; order Plecoptera; family Taeniopterygidae; genus Brachyptera; species Brachyptera risi. The sequence goes on from OZ023332.1 coordinate 44,096,740, forward strand.
GTAGATAATATTTCAATTCCAATTGAAAAAAAAATCCATGACCATAAGATACATTCATGATTGTATATTTGAATATGTTTTTGAGAAAATGTTTTCATAAAGTTAGGGATTTCGTACAGTTTTAGTTTACTTTATCTATATATTCTTTATATCAGAAGAATTATTAATCCTTTCTATTATTTGTAATTATATTTATATGACTTGTCCAATAACGTAGGCCTACCATATGTCTAATTTTTCTGGACCAATGAAGATATTATTATATTATTATTATTATTATCTTATCAAGTATGATTGCCCGCGGTACAAGCTCGCTGTGTGTGTCCCGCAGACAAGGAGAGAGACATGGCGTCTGCGTCGGCCAAGCTCCGCAAGCAGCTGGAGAATGCGGAGGCGCGGAGCTCGGAGCTCGGGGCGCAGGCGACGTCTCTGTCTCGGCAGCTGGCCGAGGCCAAGGACGGACTGAGCGCGGCCGCACGGCTCACCGAGCAGCTCGACAGGAAGTCAAACACGATAGCCGCACTCAAGGAGGACGGTAAGCTGGCACCACTCTTGTCGGACATATTCTCAATCTTTTACTTGTTTACTTGTTTTTTTTTGTAAAAGTAATGTTGAAATCAAATCCCCCCTCTTGAAAAAAAAGACGGCAGTAACGATTTTCTGTTAGTTTGGCAATATATCTACAATTGAGTATTAAATTAACCAAGTAAATGAAGTACCAGTGTACCAACTAAAGTACCAACTACAGCGAAACCTCTATGCATCGTTCCGAGATCCATCGTTTTCCTGCTTGTATCATTCAATTTCTCTCACCCCACTCCCATATAATCAGTATTAAATTTTCCTGGACCGATTATTTTCCTGCATGGATGGTTTTATTTTCCTGGTCCCTTGAAAGGTTTCACTGTAATTAGTTATTTGTCGACGCACTTGGGCCTTTTTAACAAGATTCAATTCACGGTCATCATTGTGATGCTTATTATTTTCCCTTAACCGTCACATAAGATTATCACCCAATAAATTCCAGCCTAGTTCTTACACTTAACCAGCCATCAATTAAACATCTTCACAAGAGATAGTTACCATTAATAGTGTATCATTTTTACATTTGAATATGTGATTAATTCATCATAAAACCTGATACGTAATATCGCTAGTCAATCGTGTTGGTACCTGCCTTCAAATATTACCGCATCTTACACGTAACGTGTTGTTTGAAAACCCCTCAGTCTTGATACAATTATTGCAATTCATTATTAGTATTTGAATGTTTATTATTTGAATGTTTGAATGTTTATATGTTTAGTTTCTGATATCTCAACGTATTTGTATGAATTGTAAGTTTGTAGTTTATTCGTAGGTTGGTACTTGAGAATTGAATGGAAACGAGAATTACTCTAAAACACCTGTTATCAATGTGGTACTACTGCTGTGATGTCAGAATCCAGCGGGAAACGATGCTCTACGTAGCGTAAACGTAGTATTCAACGTTCCGACAACGTGACTGTTGGGAACAAATATTTGCCACCATTAATATATGTACGTAGTATGCACCCAGGTTGTTTGTTTGTGACATTCATCACTGTACCTAGAAATAACCGCCAACTGTTCGTTAGATTAAAATACACAATTGGCAGAAGGATTTAGTACGCGGGACCCTTATCGCGACTGTCACTTGAAATAACGTCCTAGGCCCAGCTAGCTCCAAGAGACAAGGACTTGGATTGGATAATGTTTACTAGACAACCAAAGTACTGTGGCAACGCAAGATAAGAATAAACTTATGGTCTCTTAGATCACAAGACCTTACATATTTCGTAGCCCACCTCGAGCGGTGTTTTCTTTTGTGATAACAACAATGGAAGTACATAAAGAATTGACATGTTGCCATGGTAGTCAGCTCTACTAGTAAATAGAAAGCATTGTCTCTCAGAGCTAGCCATTCCTAGGACGTTATTTCAAGTGACTGATGCGGTAAGAGCCCAGACTTATTGCTCAATTACTGGTATCTTTGTTGTTAAGATAGGCCTGATTATATTGGGTATTATTTATTCAACGGCCATTTATTTGTCAATGTAGATCATTTGTCTGGCTGTTGAGTAAAAAAATGTATTGAATAATATTGTGTACTTGCGATTCGAATGATGCCGTATTATGTAAAACACTTATTGCCTAGTCTTGTTTCATATTAGATGTTCTCTCGATTGAGTTGTGCGTGGAATCTTGCGCATGAGCATTAGCGTTTACCAGCATATTCCATTGCATCGAGTAGAAACAGTCTGTGAAGCAGGGTTTCCAGTTACTTGCAGTCCGACACGATGTCGGCACGAGGTTTGTTTTCACTTCGCTGTACCGTCATGTTTTCCTCACGTCATGGCCGTAGCTTTAAATCCACGGGCTTCTTTCAATTTGAGGAATTCAACTGTCAAGTTGCAAGTTGGCGCACTTTTACACAAACAAACAGAAGTGCAGGAAACCTGACGGCAAACAATGGCAAAACATAACTTCCCGTGAAACCGTAATTTCGGCCGACAAAAGTAGAGCTCGAGTCAATCGGTGCCGTGATTCACCTTGTTGTTGAAGTGAATACTGGCTTGTGATTGGTCAATAGGAAGCATAGTGTCGGACAGAACTGGAAACCCTGCTTAACTCGGTGAGTATTGCGTAGGGTTGCCATTCGAAACAAAACAACAAACAATACTGAAATTCAAATACCAAAAATTGATCGAAATATTCAAATGTTCAATTGACATTGATATCAAAAATCTTGAATTGAATAAAAATATTGTGCAATCATGGTTATGTAACCGAACGTTGCCGGGAAATGAACGTAGCTAGCTGCTCCGTGTGTTTCGTCTGTTTGGCTAGGCCGAAGTTTCTATCGCGCAATCTGCGAATGTATCATTTTGGTTGTTAATAGTTTTGTATTCGATATCAATCGTTGTTACAATATTGAATACAGTATTACAATTCTATATCGTAACCGAGCGGCAACCCTAGCGCTTACCAACATGTATCGTAGCATAGAACTAGTTGTGTAGAATTACGTACTTTCATATATTCAAGTACGTAGTCCATTTTACGTTGTATTTCTTCTGATCCGATTGTTAATTGTTGTCATTGCTAACGATGACGCAGTTTCCGATGTATGATGCCTGATTCAGTAGTGCTTTGCCGCTAGCGTGTGGATGGGATGGTTGCCATTGGACGATCGCCCGTGGGCGTGGCGAGGTCGACCAATGAGAGGAGCTGGTTTATGGTCAAATATCAGCTGGTAATTCTGGGGTTGCATGTTGCCTACCACCCAGGTTGCTCGCTGATATACGACTTTTCACTAGCGCGATCTGCTTGGCAAGTTAGATACTAATTCTATAGCATTATGTTGTTTGTATGTTGGCACGATGTAATACAGGCTGCCAGGACAGTCGCATATCAATCATTTTTGGGCTTTATACACCGATGAGCAACTGTTTTCATCCGTCCATTTGACTGAAACAGTCGAGACATTGGACGGGCGTGGGTTTTAGTCCAAACGGGTTCATTTCCTGCTCATTTGTACCTCCGTTTAACTTGGCTGTTGGTGGGATGGTTACGCAACGTAAAAAAATGTATTTACCTATTCTCGAATCAAGTTTATGAATCAGAACGTGAATGTTCACCTGAAAACATCTAATAAATAAATCGTAATAAATAAATGATTCATACATAGAGGTTTTAAATGTATCGATGACTAGGGCCTATATTTTTTAGGGTCTCACTTTCAACTTATAGAACATATTTATTTTGCTATTTTGTAATACCGGTATAAAAAGGTTTGTGCCTGGCAGCCCTGTTTGTATTGAGTAGAGCAGTAGGCTGTTGGTTACCATGTTCCGTCGACTGAGGGCGATGCGTGCGAGGGCCGCGCAGGCATAATCTCACGTGGTAACTGTGAGTGCGCGTCTGTTAGCTCAGATTGCCTCGTGGGGTTTTACGTGTGCCGCCCGGAGCAGCCAATAGCGTCGCCTCCTCTCGGTACCTTATAGAGCTAGGGCGGGGCTGTCGTAACGTCATCGTACACCGTTGTCATCATTACGTATCGTCATCAGGGCATCCTACGCTATGCTCAAAGCTTCATTCTTATCGGGAGATGCTCTCGAATTGAGGCTTCCTGAATCCAAATTTACTGATTTCATTCTTTGTCAAACTACATGACATTTTTGTTATCAATGCAGTCAATTATTTATGCATGTTTATGTATTTTAAGTTACGTTACCAAGCATTTTCAACGGCATAACTCGAATAGTTCATTGTATGATTGTAAAAGTAGCATACATTTAATGTTGTAAAAACTGACATATTTAAATCCAACGATTTTAATCGACGATTTGAACCTAAGATTAGCGGGAACAATAACATTGGTATCCAAGCTGACAACTTTATACATATTCATGTTTGAGGTTAACTAGGGTTAAAAGTTTTGTACAACCAGGCTTAACCGCAGTAAAACTTGTTCAGTATGTTTCTTAGATTCACTATTCTCAGTGTGTCCAGGAAAATAGCTTGAAGCTGGATGTATGATTAGGGTAAAAGTGAAAGGAAACCGCACCAAGTTTTATAAGTAGAGATACTCGTAGCGGAGAGCCCGTTGTTAGAACACAGAGACGATTTTATACAAACATATGACAGTTTGACTTTTAGGCTATTGCCTTGATCACAGTAGAGTAGCTAGTAATGTGACCAAGGCAATAGTTGATACGTAGAAATCTCATTTGTTTGTATATAATCACCTCTTGTGTTCTATCAACGGGCTCTCCACTGTAAGTATCTCTACTTATAAACCATGCTTAGCTGCCGTTCTTTCTTTCACTTCTACCCGATTCATATTTACTATCCTCAGTACGTTTGGTTTATCGATCCCCACATCGCATGCCTATTCATGTTGAATAGTTTCCGTAACAAGTTTTCCACTTCAGTATGTTTGTAGTCCTGCTTCTCGGAAAGCGTACAGCAACTGTGCACGTTACATTTCACGGGCCGAGTTGGTCTAATCGCGTAATGTGTTGTCGTTGTCGTTGTGGTTCACTGATACAGTCAGCAGTTTTATTTTCATGAATCAATTATTAGGCCGTAGCTGACACTGGGATGCAGCTTGTTTCTAAATGGCTCTCGATCAAAAGTAAGAACCAAACGTCTTCATTTAATAATTTGTAACCTCATTTTATATTCGGACTCACAATTTTGAAAAATCACAAAACGATATTTTAATTAACTTTTTTATTTGAATATAATATTTATGTTTTCATTGTCGCGTACATGAAAGTCTCTCTGGCTACAATGAAACGTACCCTACTATTATTCTTGACGTATTAGTCTGCCGCAATGAAGGCTTTTAAGCCCATTTTAATAATATTAAAAATAGCTAGTGACAGATGTGAATAACCTATAGAATTGAGAGAATGAATACTTATTTAAAATTCCGAAAGTAGAACTACGTGAGACATGAATGTAGTTCGAAGTATCAGTTTTTCCCCGTCTTACTGAACATAGTCGTTGTTTGACACCGAACGCATCGGTCAGTCGTGTGGTTTAATTGCAACGTACAAGCAGGGCTGTGGCAGTCGGAAACTTGAAACAAATACGTTGTATTCTATTGTAGTAATGTATCAGTATAATCATAACTTGGGGCGGTAAGATCACCCTTGCGGTGCCCCCAATCCTACGTTTGATCCAGAGCCTCAATTGGGGAACAACGATTCTGTTTCAAGTTTTGACGTTTAAATAAATACAAATACAAATATATATAATTGGTGGAGTCTCGAGTATTTTGAAGGAATTATATTTTTGTTTCCGAGTCGAGAAGTACTCGATGTGAATGTAGTTGACGTGAGCAAGTAAGCGTCATCGTGCGTCGTGATTAGGGCATCCTAAGCTATGCGTGACGTTTCATTCTTATCGGGATACGCTCTCGTATTGAGGCTCCCGCATTTTGTTCTGCTCCGAACTGCATGACCTCTCTGTTATCAATGCAGTCAATCATTTATGCATGTTTATGTATTTTAAGTATGTTATTAAGCATTTTTAACTGCATAATTAGAATAGTTTATCGTATGATTGTATTAACTAGCCTACATTTAATGTTGAAAAATCCTGACATATTTCAAGCAGAAGTCCGTCAGGCTTTTTTCATCACCCCAACCTTTAGAAAATGTTGAACCTCCATTTTACGTAATATATTTACTACATTTTTCCACATGTCAGTTTGAATTATAAAGCTTATTTGTTGAATTATCAAAATATATAGGCCTAATATTATCGATTTTTAAGTACATATGTTGGCATTGTAACTGCATATTTGCATGTATATTTTGAGGTTTGTTGGTGCATCAACATGCTAGCGATGTTCATGATACAAATGACTGTATAGTATGATAACGGTAGTCGAGCCGGTCGGAAGTCTCGTGCCGAGCTACCTGCATGCAGTGAATGCTGATCGTAGTGAATGATTTGATTGGTTGGCATGACGACGCAAGGTGTGAGTATTACATCAGGTACTGGTGAGCAATACACAACCATCCAGTGCCTCTTTAATACTTGCATCTCGCACGTTTCAGAGCGTCGCGCAGAAGAAGCAAGTCATCTCGGCAGCGCTCTCGTAACCGCCGTGTGTAGGAATACAACACGAGGCTAGATATGTGACGTGTGTAGACCAGCAGCTTACCTTGAGAGAATAGTCGAGCACGAGGTATATTTATAGGATAGGGAACGTATGTGTTCCACAACGATTAGTTGCACAACTCGGTAAGCTGCTGGTCTCTCCAATCCGCTTCCAACACAAATGATGTATTATTCAATATAAGAATTTAGTTGAAGATTTATTTAATAGTGTTATATTGCCAAGTTGATGAATTGTTGATTCGTTGTAATTAATATTTCAAAATATCACTCGATTCTTTGATGAGAGTCAATATTTGTGAGTATCAGTTGCTTTTGTCTCGAGCATTGTGTTTTAGGACGGGTCCTAGTGTTTAGTGTTTAGTGTTCTATCATTAGTGACCAAAGATAGGTGCTTATCTCAACGGCAGATTCGTCATAAGATCCGAAACATGATTGGCTTGTCTTAAGGTTTAAGACATGGACATATTTGACGTCTTAAACCACAAACACTGACACTAAACACCAGTTTCTCATTGAAAACCTTGCGCCTGAACACTAAACACTAAGACGCTTGTGACGGTTGATAAATCAAACACCTCAAGTCCACAGTTGTCAACACTTTGTATACAGCTGATATGTACTAGGTATACTCGTATCCACTAAAGGAGAAGGTTGACTACCAACTAAATAATTGTAAATATCTAAGAAATTACATAATATCCATGCAACTTCATTCATTCATTTATTTAATGTCTCCAAATAGGACACACATATCCATGGATTTCAACAATGGTTAAAATGTGCGTCATATGGATTCAACTCATTTGAAAGATGCGGTTGTATTTCCAATTGTAAAGCTCGTCTTCAAAAATCATGTTACACTAAAATTACCTCAGCCACACAAACATAACGGTGATATTTGTTTTGTTATATTGGTAGATAAACCTTCTTACGTGAATACAGGTAAATAAACAATTGTTCTGAGATGTGTCTACGTGATCACCGTAGAAATCAAGTGTTACGTCAATGTGGCTGTTGTTTTCATGTTATACCGTATCACAGTACTTTCTCAATCGCTGCACAAAACTATTTCTGTAGATTATAATTTTATTAGGTACAGTAATTACTGAAGTACTTCATTTTTGATCTTATATTGGTATATTTTGAAACTTACATTAGATATTTTTGAACCAACAATCCTGATAGCAGATAAACACCCGGACACTGAAAAAAAAAAGACCTAACCTGAACCCAAGTTTCAATGTAGGCCTATCTGTGGCCATGCTGTTATCACAGGATGATACAACTTCTCCGCTGTTTTTTATGGTTTTATCCTTTAAAATAGTTTTAAATCGTACAGGGATGTCACCCGACCGGGTCCGGGTGTTTATCTGTGATAGCGTTGTGATTTAATTGTGTCCTAATGGATGTTTGTCGTTGAAGGTCAAGTCGTTGGAGGTTTGATTGTGGTCTGTGTCCCCAGTGCAACGCCTCAACGAGCAGCTGAGTAGCGCCGAGACGAGGGAGAAGTCCGCCAGTCAGAGCAGCGAGGGGAAAGTCGATCGGTAAGCCAGACATCACAATACACCTGCTCTCAACATTTCTCTAGAATTCTGAACGGTGACTTTATTGATTTAATGGAGATTTTACCATTGAAACCATCTATACACACATTTATAGCAGCATTATTCCAAATCTCTATATTATTTTCTTATCACTGTTTATAGTAATTCTTTCTTACTAGGAAAACGCGGGATTTGCATTGTGAGATGAGCTTAGAAGTTATGGAAATCTAGAATGTAAAATATTCTGTCAGCTTAATCCACATTTACGGACCTTGGATTACTTCAAATGTTCAAAAACCTTACCTGCAACTTGTTGATATTTATAGTGCTGCAACCTGTAGCATACCGGTATACACTTTGCAAAACCAATTGATCCAAATATTCAATAAAATGTATACTTTTATTGTGTTTTCTTTGTTATTTCTCATCCAATTGTTGCAAAAATCTCTGAAGAGGTTCATAATAGTATTGTTCATATTCGGTGAAAATTTGAGAGCTTTTGAAGAATTCTTGTTTTTCAAGTATTTTTCCTCTGAGTTATTCTTATTGAGGATTTTTCAAACTTTCCGAATTTTTGCCGGAAAAACCTTCCGACCGATTTTTCTGAAAACAATCCCAACCTATTCTGGTATAACAGAAATACGTAGAAAGAGTTTCAAGTCGATAGGTATTTTTTCCTGACCTGTATGCCGCGCACAAAATTACACCAAAAAAAATCATAAAAACCAAGCCCATTTTTTTTCGGTATGTGAAATGGAATCTTTGCTACGCTCATCTAATTATTTTATACCACCATTTTTCACTAATCAATCGTATTGGAATTATAATCATTAACTATTGTGTGATTTTTCCTCTCAATTTATTCTTATTTGATTATTATTTGATGTGTTTGGCAAACATAATGGCATAGTCTTTGTTCAATGAAGATCTATACATGCATATATAGGTGGTCTGGATCAGGGTAGGGGTGGGGTTATTCCCGCCCGACGTCAGACGTTGTGTAAACGTCGTGTATTCGAACGTACTGAGATTGATCGCTTGAGAGCCGTGGACGCATGTGTGCGTTCTCACACTTACCAATACGTTACATTTAATATCACTTCAGCGTTACGTCATATTGACAAGGGACTTGCACTGATATATACGAGATGGATTGAGAAATTAGTGTTCATTTTATTTTTCTCATAGAATGTACCAATGTATCGAAAAATGTAGTAGTCAGCGTCGAAACGACGTCGAACGTGAACGTGTGTCGAATGTGTCTTTTGCTTTCCTAATTTAATTAAATTACTAATTGTCTTTTATTGAAAATAATTGAAATGGGGTAGTGAGATCGCCCTTGTGGTGCCCCGCCCAAACGATCCTACTTTAATCCATAGCCTTTATTGAGAAACAATGATTTTGTATCGAGTTCGATGTTTAAAAAAAAAAGGGATTGCCATGACGTAGCCTTCAATTTTTTTTTCTCATTTTTTCCAATAACATCAAAACTTGATACAAAATCATTGTTCCCCAATTAAGGCTATGGATGAAAGATGGGATCGTTTGGACGGGGCACCACAAGGGCGATCTTACCACCCCATTTCGATTAGATAAAAGTCTTTCATTTTCCGATTGTCCGGAACACATTATGACTGTTTCTGTGATATGTATCCGGACACAAAACACGAATGTTGATATCTTCCACTTTGAAATAAGTTTCCTTTAATTTGACGACACGCCGGTTTGCTTGCAGGTACCTGTTGAAGAACCTGTTGCTGGGCTACCTGGTGGCTCCGGAGCACACCAAGCTCCAGGCGCTGCGGATCCTGGCCTCCGTGCTGGACCTGAACCACGACGAGCGCAGCCGGGTCGGCCTGGAACCCGGAGCTCAGACGGCCGGCTGGTTCCACAGCCTCATGCACCCGGCTGCCGGCACCGCAACCAACCAGGTACGCAAACATCACGCTTCGTGCTGAGAGACGTGATGTTCTCGCGGCTTTATCATTCTTCAGGACAAGGTTCACAATGAAGAATGTGATCAAAAATAAATATTTTCAGGGTATTATTATTTTTCAAGACAAGATTCATGACGAAGAATGTATATTTTCAGGATATTATGATTTTTCAAGACAAGATTCATGACGAAAAATGCATATTTTCAGGATATTATGATTTTTCAAGACAAGATTCATGACGAAAAATGCATATTTTCAGGATATTATGATTTTTCAAGACAAGATTCATGACGAAAAATGCATATTTTCAGGATATTATGATTTTTCAAGACAAGATTCATGACGAAGAATGTATATTTTCAGGATATTATGATTTTTCAAGACAAGATTCATGACGAAGAATGTATATTTTCAGGATATTATTATTTTTCAAGACAAGATTCATGACGAAGAATGTATATTTTCAGGATATTATGATTTTTCAAGACAAGATTCACAATGAAGTATGCAAGAAAGAATGCATATTTTTGTGGTTTTATGACTTTTGTAAATGTAAATGTAATATACCCTTGCTGTCAGACTCTGATCAAAGGGATACCAGAAGAAATACGCCTACTTGGTCATGTTATTAAAAAAAAATTAAACCAATGTACGTAATTAAAAATGGTGTAAGTAATTTCAACTGTTCTTTGAAATGACAAGTTCTTATAAAATATTCTATTTCTCAATCATCAAATCGAGAATTAGATTCCGTCTGAGAATACATGAGGACTAGACATGATGCCATAGTATTTAGTTCTTTTAGTGAAGATTCCGGGCTGTTGGAGCTAGCTAGGATTAGGTCGCCATGGTTACATCAGAAGAGACAGGGAACTAGCAGTTTCCTTGATCCAATGTGTGGGAGATGTAGTTATACCGTACAGTAAAACGTTGATCTATCGTGTTCCGAGAGACCAGGAGAGAGAAGTCATCCATGCAGGAGAATTTAACGTTGGTATATGAAAGTTGGGCGGGACAGAATGAATGACGTCAGCGGAAACGTTATGTTGAGGTTTCAGTGTACGATTAGAATATACTTACGTAAACGTGTTGCCGTTTGAGCTGCCCCGGTGGCTCAGTCAACTATCGTACTGCATTAGCAACTGAAGTCAGGTCGAGCGTGGGTTTGAGTCCCGCATAAGGCATGGTTTTCTATAAATGTCCTTTTACTTTTCATCACATAGTTTCATTATCACCCGCTTATTTGTACCCCCGTGTAACCTAGCTGTTGGTGGGGTCGTTGAGCAGCTAAGAACAGGTTGTTGTTTGTTTGCAGTCGCTGGCGGAAGCGTTCGTCAGGTTCTTGGAGAGCGAGTCTCGTCCGCAGCCGCAGCTCCGGATATTACCGTCCATCCAAGAACTCCCGCACAGCACTACGGTTTGTTACATTCTACTTCTCGTGATTCAGTATACTTCACCTGCCTACTAACGACAACCAATGAAAATTGACTTGAAACTTTAACAAGACGCAGTTTAATATGTCATAAACACATTGTGTGTATCGAGCTTACCTGGTGGTTTCACTCGGCTGTCAATCTTGTTCTATTTCAAGAGTACCGTCCTTGAACCTAATGATCGCTGCTCTATCTATTGTGTACAATATGAAACTATGCGTCATGCCTTCAGCGACCCTCAATTATTGGCATTTCATGTGACTGTTGGTACAGCTGAGCCGACGTGAACGTAATTTTGTAAACAAAGTTTACACAAAGATGATTATATCCAAACACATGACATTTCTATGTTTCAACTATTGCCTTGGTCACATCACTACTCTACTGTGACAAAGCAATAGCCGAAACGTCAGAATCTTCTGAGTACATTTCATTTCATCTCTGTGTTCTATCAACGAGCTCTCCACTATGAGTAGGTCTTTCTCTACTCATGAATCTTGGTAAACTGCCTACTTTCGTTTCCTTCTACCCAATTCTCATATTCAGCCACAGGATTTTTTCCTAGACACACTGAGGATAGTGGATGTACTGACGAGAAACATACTAAACAAGTTTTACTGCGGTTAAGCCTGGTTTACAAAACTTTTGACCCTAGCTTTACCTCAAACCTGAATTTAAAGTTGTCAGCGTGGATACCAATGTTAACGTTTCCACTAATCCTAGGTTCACCGCTAATCATCAGATTTCAATATGTCAGGTTTTTTCCGACATTAAATGTTTGCTACTTATATAATCATACAATGAACTATTCGAGTTATACAGTTCTATCCATTTCCACTTTCACACAAATTACATATACAACCTCGGGCTATTTTCCTGCACACTGCTGAGTCGTTGAAACGTAGATAACGTCGATCTCCCGCCGCTGACCGTATCGATCGTGTTCCAGGATCCTGCCGGCGGCACCCGATCACCGCTTCTCCTGTCGGAGGTCCAGTTGCCGTCGTTCACGCAGTTCCCCGTCGCTAGGAGCAGCAGCAGCATCCTCAAGGACGTTCTCAAGGACAGTTGACACCTCTACCCGTCCACCTCGGACTAACGCCACACGGCCGTCGTCAAGCAGCCATCACCTGGCGTAGTTACCAGCTCGATCTAAAGAGTCATGATTTACGATGGTTGATAAGAGAGATGAATGAAAGGAAGTCGGAGAAATTGATTGAAAAGATTGATGATGTGACATGTGAACTGATGTAGAGTTTGTGTCCGTTGTACACACGTTTCCGTCGATCTATGCTGACCTTATCGTTCCTCATTTTGTTTCTCATACTTTTCAATTCATCGTTTGTCTCTCACGTCACCCATCACAAATCACTATCCGGTTGTAATCGAGAACGCTCTCAAGTTTGGTATAATTGCAATCTCCCGCAACACTCTTGTTGCACAGTAGAATGATGTTCGGAGCGCTATCTGAGATTAGTTTTATCAACAATTGAATTAAAAATAAGAATTCACAAATGACAATAAAAGTCAGCTTCCAACTGAGTATCAGAAGTTTGTTGGCTGACCTGTAAACTGCAGAGAAACGTCTCGGTAGAACAGATTTCTCTGTCGTTTCGATCGAACTAGTCGTGGGCCAGTGATGCTTGCTTGAATAGGCCTATTCTAGATTATTGGATTCCCCGCTGTTTTGGAATGTGAGGTTACTGGTAGTGGAGCAAGAACCACAGAGAAAAATTCATAAGAGGTTATGAAAAATTTACATTGAATTATTGTACATTATTAATATTGCATTTTATTTCACCCATCTTTCATTACGAAAATGTGATGACTTGAATTTTGTAATTTGTAATATATTGTTTGTACTCGTTGATGTATATTTTGTAATAATCAATTGAGAATAATTGTTATTATTTTCTTCTCTTCTGGTTTTGAATTATTCAATTATCACCTATTCATTTGGTTTACTCTACTTACTTGTTACATGGTATGTAGTGTACTGATCCTATTAACTGTTCAACGATTTACTCGTTCATAGAATAATAATGAATGAACATCATACTGTCATGATTTATTTAAAATGTTGTGAAACTGAAGTAAATTATTTTCTTCACCACTTGCATGAATAGTCGTGCATCTTATCTCTCCAGTAGGCCTATCTACCAGTTTCTATGAGGGCAATCATTCGTGATCTTCATGCAAAGTTAACAATACACTCGTCAGTGGACTTTGAAAAGTAGAAAAAAGTATTGTGTAAAAAGTAGAGGATTGCTGACATTTCACTCGATACGCAATATGTGCGTAGTGCTACAATAGTCCGGTACATCAGGTGATTTACCAGAATGCAACAACTGTTGCATACATTTAATAAAAGCACTCAAATCAATTCAGTCAAAAGCCAATTCAGTTTAGGAATGATTAAGAATGAGCGCCCTACATCACAATATTATAGCCAACTACTCAAAAATAGAACATATTTTCTTTTATTCACGAGCCAATCAGTGCGGTATGAAGTTCTTGTATAATATTCATTTTCGGCCCATTTTTTTTTCATCATAATCACAAACTGAACTTGTAACTTGTCATTACCAACACGAGTTGTACGATGCTATTTATAGTTTTTAAATTCAATTCATAAAGATCAGCTGGCGTGCTTTCAAGAGAAGCGGGCCAGCGTGCGTTTGTACCGAGCGTCCTCTAACGAGGAAGTACGGTAACTCTATTTTTGAAGTTGAAATGGATGATTGTAACATTTTTCAAACATTACACTGGTGATTCTTCAACTAATTATGAATAAAAAATGAGCAAATTTTGTGATGCTTTGTAACCTTCTAATCAGGCTATGAATGATGGAGTACAGGTAACAGTAATAGAAGTATGTATGTTGTATTCTGCGTGTTGGAGGTTCGATACATATCTGCTGTGCCGTTTACTCCTCGGTGACGATAAGGTCATGCTACGACTGGTACCGAGAGTGATGAATTTACCTGTGAATACTGGAATACTGTTTCCGAACCTGGATACTGTTTGTATATTCATAATGTGTTTAATAAATCAGAAGTTGTTACTTCGCTTATCTATTACGCCCTGTGAAGTTGTAAAGACGGAAGAAGGACAAGCCATGACCGACTCCTTCCCACCATCCAAAACACCTAATAAAATGACCTTTCATCTCACCATCCCATCATCTCATTCATCATCCACCGACGCCAACAGATCGTAGCCATCAATATAGTGCGTCGTTAAAACCCAATATAAAAAAAAGAAGGTCGTCTCTAGCATAACTTGCGGCAGCGTGAAGAATTTAAAGCTTTCAAAAAATACATTTGTGTTTATTGTAAATTTTGTTCAGAAAAAACATTGCTCCTCAGAATGCCACAAGTATAACAATATAGAGGTGATATTTGTGTTTGCTAGGTTGGTAAATGACCTACTTCTTTCGTGGATACAAGACTGTATGTACATTGATTCAATTAATTTTCCCTGAATTGTCGACTTGATCCGCTAGTTTTGTGACAGAAGACTGATTGCGACAGTTTGCCTGAGAATACAAAACTGTCCGCCGGCAGACTCGAGTCCCACCCGTTTGATGCTCCTCAAATTCTGTTTCAAGAATAATAATAATCATAATAATTTAAATGGTTTTCTTAAGATGTTACAAATCGTTGTTATCCACAGCGATACATCGAAGCGATACATAAAATTTTCCTTGAGGGGAATAGGCCTACATCACTGTCATCATATTTACCCATTGATTAACAACATTTCATAACAAGTGGCTATTTTTCAGACTAGAAGTCTTTTTAGAATACTTTTAGAAGTATTTTTCAGATTGAATAACTTTATGATATTTGTTTGGTTAGGTCAGATAATTTAAATTATCTATAATAATATAGATAATTGATCTATATATCATATCATTGCGCTAAATGACCTCGCTGTCGATGTGCCTTAAAACCCTAATATTCATTCATTCATCATATCATTATAGATAATGCTCATTAAATTGTTTGGATTGGGTTATGTAGTTTAGTTTAGGCTGCACGCAAGAACAGCAACGTCTGCGTGTGGTGACATATAGACCGATTACGATGCAGTGATACGACCCTATTTTATCATAATATAGAGAAGGTGCTCCAACTCGCATAGGATACTGATAACGTGAAAGGCATCTGTGGTTTCTTGCGGTCAGTGCAGAGCTGAAGGTCCCGATTGCCTGTCGCGATTTAGCGGATTCCCTTATGAACTAGATGTAGATAAGAATTGCTATGGTACCGGTGGCATTGTTCAACTCACAAAAACTATAATTTTTGTAAGAAACAAATGCAACTACTAACATTATAATCCTACTCAGCCATGTATAGCATTGTTGAGTATTGTTGTTTTATATAGTTTGATATAAAAGCGATAGTTGTGCTACAGGCAATCGGGAACTGACCCCGGAAATATTTCATTCTCAAGACCCGAGATAGAGCACCTTCTTTATATTATGATAAAATATGTTGGTATCACTATACATTGTTGACCAATGGTCCGATGAATACCGGCTGCCAATTCTCACAATCACCGGCTTGTCAAAACAATTATTATAAAATACAATGCTATGACATATAGTTATTTATGTTACTGCTACTATGTTATTTATGTTATGTTATGTACATTATGTTATGGTTACTGCTAACACAAGGCCAAAGAAGAGAAGAGGTTCAATCAGGGAGAACACTGGGTTCAGTACGTCTGGCATGGAGTCTTGAAAGCGACGAAAGGCCTGGATAACAAGGAAGCTGAAGTGTTACTCAGCAGATCAAGACTGGTGACTGCAGGAAAATGTAAGTGGGCTAATCTGGACATTGACCTTGAATAATGATGACCACCCTTTATCTTGTACAAATGCCCAAATTGGGAATCATTTTTAGTCAATATTTTTTTATATGTAGGATAAATTTCATAATAATTGAAAGGTGATTGGGGCTATTTTTTGAAATGCAGCCTTCAACTTTCATTGATTCTTCATTATATGTAACAGGCTATCAAATTATCACAAAAATTCCATTTGTCAAATGAAAAAAAATTATTGATTTTCTCATCAAAATGAAGCCAAAAGAGCATTTTGGTCCCTGAAACTTCGGGCTAAAAATTTATTTGTGTTTCTGATGCAATTTTCATTAGATAGTATGTTCCTAAATAGGCCACATAAATTATAATTGAATGCGTGATTAAAAGCCATAATTGCTGGTAGTTGATTCAACTATTCACAATGTGTTATATTTGAATCAAAAAATCGTGTAGATGAATCTCTATTAGTGTATGTCCCTGAAAATTTGTTGGCTATCATCAAATATATTTTCCAAAATGTGTTTGAAAAGGACTTCGAATTTCGGCGGCTAGGGGTAGTTATTGTCACAGCCTTCTTCATTCAGATCATTCTTTTCTGATAAAAGAATGAAATAAATTGAATGAAAAAGGCTGTGGTTATTTTAAAGTCAAAAGAACAACTTTGTGTTATCAATTTTGAATGATCAAAATGATAACAGTGCAGCCACTTTATTGCTACATTAATTTCTCTCAAAATCTTTTATTTCAAATTTTAATTTTATTAGTGGTACGAAAGAGCAAGCTTTCGATTTATACATTACATTCTATTCAATAATTGATGCATCTTTGACACTAGTTCTTATTTCCGACATTTTCATTTCCGGACGAATTACCGAATCAAATCATCAAACCATGTGGTTTACCATGACGGTGAGTTATAAATTTACTATTTTTGGCTTTTTGTTCACTCAAAATTGGCGTGAGGATGTGACGATCAGATTCTTGATAGTTGACATCATTATAATATTGCCAAGTAGATCCAGATCCAAGGTTTATAAAAGCCATTTTTCCCATCACAATGTGGAATCACCTGACAGTAGGCATTGCCGTAGGCCTAAAAGCCTAGGTTGGGGCATTTAATTTGTTACTTTACAAAATCAATGGTTGGGTAGTCCTATAGGTGCACATCAACTCAACTTGAATAGGTGTTGCCTTTTAAACTAAGGCTAGAATAGGTTTAATATTGGTATTTAACAATATTTGGTAAAATAATTTAGTTAATGGGTAGGCCTAGGCCTAGAGATGACTTGCAGTATCATGAGGCTTGACAGTGAAAAATCTATGACCAAAGAAAAGAACATAGGCCTACATTCTGCCTACGCTTAAGCCTCGAGTGCTAAATCTAGAGATGTTTTCTGCTTCATTCAGCAAGTAGACTTAGGGAAAGGTAGTGCTAGTCCTATCTGCTAAACATTGATAGCCAAGCCTAGCCCAATGCATTGATTTTGTAAACTTGTTTCAAAATCAATGTAGTCTATGGTGGGAACACATGTTTTATCAAGTTGATTTTATATTTGAAAATCTTGGATGTATATATATATATATATATATATATATATATATATATATATATATATATATATATATATATATATTCAACTAGCTCATTTAGCACATCTTTTCATCATATCATTACCGGCACATGTAGCTCGGCAGTTGCCAATCATGCTCCCTTAATGTGTGCCCGGAGATGAGGGGCGTATCGGGCCTTGATTGATTCTCGCCAACCGACCATCTCTACAGAATTTTATCGTGCTTTCCACTAGCCTAGAGTCTAGACTAATGAGTGGATGGTTTTTACAATATAGTCCTTTACCACTTCCTTCCCATTACTGGTGCCTGCAATTTAACTTTCATCTATTAATCATTTACTTTCAGAATGTCAATAAATCTTCCTCATCACTGCAGTGTGATGTTGAACCCAATTTAAATAAATCATCCTAATTTCAGGCCTAATAATTTGATATGATGGAAAGTTGAGATGACAGGTCATTTTGTTAGTAGGTTGGAGTATTGGAAAGGGAGCGGTCATAGCCTGTGTTGCTTTAGGCCTGTATTTAAGTCTAGACGTACCGGTATACATTCATGATGAAATTGCGTAGCCCAATATAGTCTGTATATCGTCAGAATTACATGTCGGCCAAGCCAAATACATACAATTTATATTGAACTTTAATTCAAGTGTGTACATTACTATTTGATGAGGTTAGTATAGTTGAATAAATACAGTAATAAGAGTAAAATGGGCAGTTATACCATAAATTCAGGACTTACATGAGTTATTAATAAGCTTATTACCGAGACGCCACGGCCGAGTGGTAACACACTGAACCGTCATTCGGAAGACCGGGGTTCGATTCCCGCCATGGTCGACCATTCTGACGGGGGTTTTTCGTGGTTTCCCTCTGTCGTTCAGGTTGATACTGGGATGGTTCCTTAACAACAGGCCACGACCGATTCCTTCCCGCCATCCAAAAACACCTAATAAAATGACCTCTCATCATCTCATTCATCATCCACCGACGCCAATAGATCGTGGTCATCAGTATAGTGCGTCGTTAAAACCCAATATATATATATATATATATATATATATATATATATATATATATATATATATATATATATATATATATATATATATATATTTATTTATATAATAATCTTATCAATGTCATCACTACAATCAGAACCTTTCTTGCCTGCAATTACATTTGTGTAAAGGCCGTAAATTATGTTTAATAATAACTTGGTATGTTTTCTGTTTCAGTTTCTACCAGCATCCGAGAGCATAACATTACTTCAGACTCTTATAGCTCTACCTGCTGGCTTTTGATTGGCTGACTTCTGATACAGGCAACACGCTGGCTTCGGATTGGCTCAGTCACTACTACAGGCGCTGGTTTTGGATTCGCTCACCACTTACACGAATCAATAACATCAGTCACAGGTAAGAATTTAGTTTGTAGAGTAGAAAATGTACATGATTGTAGCACGATGAAACTTTTGGTGTTGGCCAAGCTGTATTTCAAGTTATAACCAAGTAGGGGCCTATAAGCTCTGACTGTATTTGATAGAATTCGCCTTTCCTTTGAGTAGCGTAGACGTACACGGTCCTCAAGTCGGACCAGCTGATACGCGTACAAGCTAACGGTCCACAAGCTAACATAGCTTGTGATGACTTTAGACTAGAAATTTCAAGTAGAATTCAGGTATCTTATGTACTTGGGGCCTATGGATGTTATAGGACGAGTTTTGCTATAAAAACCACAACTGTCTTCAAAAGTGTAAAGTCCCTGAAGTTGTTTGTACTGTTCAATAATTTAGTGAGTGATAGGGGTGATATTGTGAGGCCACTAGTATCACAAATAACCTGCAGGTACTCTACTGAAATAATTCCGGACACATTCCTGGGCAAAATTGGTATCGTGTTCCAAAACAATTGCAAGTAATAATTATTATTCAATTAAAATAGTATCGTAGTAGTAAAAAGATAATTGAATAAGACGGCGCAAAATAACCTAGTCATTGACCCGCCGTAAACCCCCAATATTAATTGATTCATTCAAGTACACCATTTATTCCATCCATTCATTTTATACCATTGAGTTCATTCAAGTACAGTTATTCATTTAAGTGAGGTTTATTCAAGTAGAAAAAAAGTTTTCTCCAAATTCTTTTCGTTCTCTGTATTGAGAAAAATTCTCGAATCACCCATCAGTAAATTAGCCCACTGCGACGAGTGGATCAGTAGCTAGCACGCTGAACCGCCATTCAGGAGACTGGTGCTCGATTTCCGCCATGGTCAGCCATCCTGGCCAGAGGTTTTCCTTTTTATCATTTAGATTCATACTGGGATGGTTCCTCAACAACAGGCCACAACCAACTCCTTCCCACGATCTAAAAACACCTAATAAAGCAGCCTTTCGTCTCATTTTTCCTTCATTCACCATCACCGATAGGTGATAGGTCTTGGTCACCATTGCAGTGGGTCGTTGAACTCATATAAATGAATATTTATATTTTTGTGTGCCAGTATATCTATTGATGAGATATGTAGTATTGAGAAGTTATCTGCTGGCCTACTAATCTCTGCTACAAACTAAATGATCACAAAATTCTCAACTTGAATTTGCTCATATTTACCTGAAAGTAGTCGCTACTATTGCAACGTGACATCTTTGTGAATTTTCATTGTTGTTGGTACAAAAATGTATACCTCCTTATAAGGTGGCGTAATAGGACGCTAGTGTAATAGAATGGCGAAGTTACTGAGACGTGTGGCCGAGTGGCTAGCACAAACCGCCATTCAGGAGACCGAGGTTCGATTCCTGCCATGGTCGACCATCCTGATAGGGTTTTTTCGTGGTTTCCCTCACTCGTTCAGGTCAGTGCTGGGATGGCCACTACCGACTCCTTCCTGCTATCCAAAAGCACCTAATAAAATAACTTTCATGTCATCTCATTGATCATTCATCCAATGCAAATAGATCTTAGTTATCAGTACAGTGTGCCCTTAAACCCAATATAAATAAGTCGAGTGGTTGTTCAGTTTTTATTCATTTCGCCACAATCTCATAAAGAGTTGAATAAGTAGTAATCAGCCAATTCATTTTAATTTTCAGTGTGCCAGATAATTATATCAAAACATGATCAGAAATATAAAATACAATATTCAAAAATATTCATCTATTCATATTGGGTTTAAAGGTGCACTGTAAGCACAGCCAAGATCTGTTGATGTTGGATGAATAAATAATGAAATGATGGGATGAAGGTTTGTTGTGTACATGGAAGGATAGTGAGAAGGAAGTGGTCATGGCCATTATTGTAGGAACCATACCGGACCCAGCCTAGGATACAGAAGGAAAGCACGATGCACTCTTGTGAGGGTGGAAAGTGGTGGGAATCGAACCAGGACTGATATGCCCCTTACCTCCTGGGCACATGCAGCCAGCGTGCTAGCATTGAGTCACGTTCAACATGATACTCGTTCAATTCTCTTGAACATAATTTCTTCAATGTGGAATCATTTTCTGAATTAGTTTTTGACTGCTGACGAATCACTGGGAAGACTAATAACATGTTTCCTATTGTTGCAGGTTGCTCCAGCGGTTGACATGTGAGCGCACTCATCTCAGCCCGCCGTGCAAGCCGCGTCGCCTTTGCTGACTTCAGGATCATGTTGGGGTTCAGTTCGTCCATCGCTGCAATCAACGCTGTGACTTTGGCCAGTCAAGCAAGCAGCTGATTGAGACAGCCTGCTTTCGATTAGTGATCACTTTACTTGCTTTACAATAGCATGTGAATGGATTGAGACAAGGAAAATAATACTGTGTAAACAAATATATTGTGATTGCATGATTTATTGATATAACTTGTACAGAATAATGAATAAATTGATAAGTTACAATGATATGATGTGTTCTCGTTTGTGATTATCCTGTGGCTCCCAGTATACCCCGTGCAGCCTGCAAGGGAGGGGGTCACGGGAACGTAGAGGTCATGGGGGTGCTCGACCTTGAACCCTTGCGTGCAAGACAGGCTCATGTAGCTTCCGAGGAAGCTACGCAAGTCTCTCTCACACGGTCGAATACAAGGTCTCACCCCAACCCCTCCAGCAAATCTTAGATGGTGGTCGGACGCATGACAATGTACCCTTGAATGCAAGACAGGCTCATGCGAGTCTATCTCACACGCAAGAGTAGAATGTCTCGCCCGAGAGCCATCCAGACCGTTCCCGTCACCCCCACAAGCCCTTTACCCACGGCTCAGGTGCAGGCCCTTTAGCCACGGCCCAGGTGAGAACAGGCACCAGTGCTCATGGGTATCAGGTTTCTTTAAGCTCAGGGCAACAAGATCCCTACTCGGAGCAGTAGTTTATTAACGTGACATACCAGGTCATTACTGTCATTTGTTGAACTCTAGGCTGACAAATGCCATTCTGAGCTTGATCGACTTGGATTAAGACATCGGGGCTGATCATACCACGCTGGGCTGGCCTACCCGGCTCAGGGATCATTTTATAGCAGGCTGAATCATACCTGGTTGCAGGCTGCACGGGGGACAGTTTACCCACATGCCGGTGGACCTTACCCAGCCAACTCCTACATACTAACACAACGCACGACGCTCCAAGGAATGAATCTTCAAGGTAAGCTGTAGCCTGCAAGCAACAAAGAGGACACATTGAAGTGAATAACTTGCATGTAAATCAACCAATATCATAATTTTCAATTGATTATGTTTTATAAAAAGAACCTTCATGTTTCCATCGAATTTGAGAAAAATCCAATTTTGGAAATTGAAAATACACGAAGTTATTTTTTGCTCTAAAATCTTTAAATTCAACTCAATTTTGCAAGTGAGACCTGATTTGTGTTCTATATTGATTACTCAACACATACATCACTACAGAACTAAGAAATTGAACAAAAAATTTCAAATCACAAAAAAAATTGCCAAAATGAGAAGGGCACACTACACTAGTTTTTGACCTTTTGCAATTAATTTCTATGAACTGGTAAGACCTACGAGGCTATAGTATTTTTTTATGTTTATAACTTCATGATCTTTAAATCATGTGCAAGTTATGTCAAGATTGTTCCAGCCATTTCCAAGAAAAAAGTGTGTGAATTACCAAAAAAAGGACATTTCCAGCGAATTTTCAGAACGGACTTTTGAACGAACGAGATATGCACAATTATGTTCGAATATCCAGAGAGAGAATTCAATTATAAGCTAGAAAATATGTTTCAGTGAATTTTAAGACCAAAATTGAAGTCAGAAATCAAATTTGAAAAAAGGGAAAAAAAAATCGTAAAATTTGATTTTGCTGAAATTTTGTGGGGCGACGAGAGGACATTTGAAAGAGCTAAATCTGTTGGAATTTCACGACAAAAAAATCTTCTCAAGTAATTACAAGGATTCTAAAATTCCATATAGGCCCTTATATGAAGAATATGCCAAGTCATTTTTTGCTCTAAAATCTTTAAATTCAACTCGATTTTGAAACTGAGACCTGATTTGTGTTCTAATTTGATCACTCTACACATACATGACTACAGAACTGAGTAATTAAACAAAAAATTTCAAATCCCCCAAAAAATTGCCAAAATGAGAAGGGTGTATTACACTAGTTTTTGACCTTTCGCAATTAATTTCTATGAACTGGTGAGACCTACAAGGATCTAGTATTTTTGTATGATTATAAATTCAGGATCTATAAATCATCAGCAAATTTCGCTAGGCTCGTCACAGCCGTTTCCAAGAAAAAAGTGTCTGATTTACCAAAAAACTACCATTTTCAGTCGATTTTCAGAACGGACTTTTAAAATAGTGACATATATGGAATTATGTTTGGATATTCAGATTTGGAAATCAATTCTGAAATAGAAAATATTTTTCTGGACATTTTCAAACCAAAATTAACATCAGAAATCAAATTTGAAAAAAGTGAAAAAAATTATTCGTAAATTTTGATTTTGCTAAAATTTTGTGGGGCAACAAAAGGACATTTGAAAGAGCAAAATCTATTGAAATTCCACCCCCAAAAAATTTATCCAAGTAATTACAAGGATTCTAAAATTCTATATAGGCCCTCATGTATGAAGAATATGCCAAGTCATTTTTTGCTCTAAAATCTTTAAATTCAACTCAATTTTGAAACTGATACCTAATTTGTGTTCTATATTGATTACTCAACACATACATAACTATAGAACTGAGAAATTGGACAAAAAAAATCAAGTCAACAAAAAAAATTGCCAAAATGATAAGGGTTTTTGACCTTTCGCAATAAATTTCCATGAACTGGTGAGACCTACGAGGTTCTAGTATTTTTTATGATTATAAATTTAGGATCTATAAATCATCAGCAAATTTTGCTATGCTCGTCCCAGCCGTTTCCAAGAAAAAAGTGTCTGATTTACCAAAAATCTTCCATTTTCAGTCGATTTTCAGAATGGACTTTTAAAATAATGACATATGTGGAATTATGTTCGTATATTCAGATTTGGAATTCAATTCTGAATAGAAAATATTTTCCTGGACATTTTAAAACCAAAATTACCATCAGAAATCAAATTTGAAAAAAGTGAAACAAATTATTCGTGAATTTTGATTTCGCTAAAATTTTGTGAGGCAACAAAAAGACATTTGAAAGAGCAGAATCTGTTCAAATTTTACCCCCAAAAATCTATCCAAGTAATTACAAGGATTCTAAAATTCTTTATAGGCCCTCATGTATGAAGAATATGGTATGCCAAGTCACTTTTTGCTCTAAAATCTTTAAATTCAACTCAATTTTGAAACTGAGACCTGATTTGTGTTTTATATTGATTACTCAACACATACATAACTATAGAACTGAGAAATTGGACGAAAAATATTGAGTCAACAAAAAAAAATGCCATAGTTTTTGACCTTTCGCAATTAATTTCTATGAACTGGTGAGACCTACGAGGTTTTAGTATTTTTTTATGATTATAAATTCAGGATATATAAATCATCAGAAAATTTCGTTATGCTCGTTCCAGCCGTTTCCAAAAAAAAAGTGTCTGATTTACCAAAAAAAGACAATTTTCAGAGGATTTTCAGAACGGACTTTTGAAATATTGATATATGTGGAATTATGTTCAAATATTCAGATATAGGAATTAATTCTCAGATATGAAATAATTTTCTGGAGATTTAAAAACAAAAATGAACATCAGAAATCAAATTTGAAAAAAGTGAAAAAAATTAATCGTAAATTTTGATTTTGCTAAAATTTTGTGAGGCAACAAAAAGACATTTGAAAGAGCAGAATCTGTTCAAATTTCACAAAAAAAAAAAATCTTTACAAGTAATTACAAGGATTCTAAAATTCTATATAGGCCCTTATATATGAAGAATATACCAAGTCATTTTTTGCTCTAAAATCTTTAAATTCAACTCAATTTTGAAACTGAGACCTGATTTGCGTTCTAAATTGATTACTTAAAACATAAATAACTAACCTACAGAACTGAGAAATTGGATAAAAAATATCAATCACCAAAAAAAAAAAAATGCCAAAATGAGGAAGTTTCACACTAGTTTTTGACCTTCTGCAATTAATTTATATGAACTGGTGACACCTATGATGTTCCAGTATTTTTTCATGGGTATAACTTCAGGATCTTCAAATTACTGGCAAATTTCGCCAAGCTAGCCCTAGCTGTTTCCAAGATAAACGTTGAGCTGATTTACCCCCCAAAAAGGCAATTTTCAGAGGATTTTCACAATGGATGTTTGAAATGACGACAAAAGTAGAATTATGATCACATATTCAGATAGATGATTCAATTCTAAGAAGGAAAACATTTTTTTTTTGTAAATTTCAAAACCAAAGTTCAAATTTTGAAAAAGTGAAAAAAGGCGAAAAAATAGATTTGGCTTAAATTCTGCAGGGCGATAAAAATACAAATTTTTTTAAAAACTTGGATCTGTTGAAATTTTCCCCAAAATATATATATATATATATTATTTAGTAAAACAAGGCTTCTAACATTTTCCATAATAACAAATACTCCAAGTTGATTTTTGCTCTAAAATCTTTAAATTTCAATCTATTTTGAAACGGAGACCAGATCTGAGTTCTAAATCAATTCTTCATTAACTTATAGAATCTTCAAAGTGAATCCTATTTTGAAACGGAGATTCAATTTCACTTCTAATTTCTCAACTCCACACGTCGTACAGTACAGTTGAAGACAACTGCACCGAGGAATACAACAAAGAAACTCTGTTTCTTCAAAAAACAAAGCACACTTCTTCACATCTTTGGTAAGCCTATTCAATGTTTTCTATAATCTGGTTAGAGATTTAATAGAGTTGTATTTTTCTATGAGCGTGAATCTATGAGCTCTATGAACCCAAGTGAACGTTTGGAAAACCATGAATGTTGATGAAGAGTCGCGCATAAAAATCAATTTCCGAGAATATCAACAGATGTTCCCTTAGAGTTTATCGTTTGTAGCTTAAAACTGAAGAGTCTTAATTGTACGTCTATAATACTTATAAGGTGCGAGTGACTACATATTCGTCGGACAAAAAGTAGGTCATGGATTGGTTTTATTTTAGATTAAATTAGTTTGGGATGTTTCGTTTTGTTGGGTTAGTTAGATTAGTTGGATTTTGTTGATTCAGATTAGGTTAGGCTACGCCCAACAACAACAATGGCCGCATGTAGTGAAATAGACCGATGGTCTGATGAATAGCGGCTGCCTTCAAGATGGCCCACTTACCAGTCATGCCTGCTTATGCTTCCTGGACTTCCTCTTCTTCTTCTCTCTTCCTCTTCTTCTCTCTTCCTCCTCTTCTTCTCTCCTCTCTCGCTCCAGCTTCTATCCCATCTCCACGCTCTGAGTCGGAAGTACTACCAACTGTGAAATAAGGTGATAATTAGTATATTATAGCATGGACAAAAGATACACTACCAAGACAGTTCACACCTACATTCCCCTGGCCTACGTCTGCAATTAGTACCTATGATCGCCACAGAAGGAATGGTCCTGTGGACTGCTAGGTACCAGCATAATCTAGCATGCCTGTAGCGCTGTCTTTAAAATGTGTAGATACTACAAGTGGGGGGCTAGAAAGTGTAGACAGAGTAGTGGGGGTAAAAGTGGGGGTCAGTTTCATTTCAACACTGTGTGACCTGTCTTGCTACTATATCTTTCAATCATAATTATAACACATAGCCTACCTATGTTGTACTGTTATATGGCTTTGCTAGGGTTACAAGTTTCTAGCAGAAATACTGAGATTTGTACAAAATTTAAATTAGTTGAACACGCTTTAACTACCGGCGTAACTACCGCAGGGGCAGCCGAGGCAGCTGCCCTGGCATGGGGGGGCCCATGCTGTATTATCAGGAATAAGTTTCAAGGATTCCCGAAAAATAATGAACGTATTCATGTAACTGAGGAAAATACTTTTTGATATTATCGGAAATTACTTGAAAATAACTGAGTTATTGGCATTTTTACCGATGAGAAAGCACACAAGAAGATGCTAAAAGAATGTAGAGTGTGTGAAGCAGCGCGCACAATAGTGATAGTAGGCCTATCTTATTAAGTAATAAAGTCAAAGTCATATTAGAGTGTTATCAAGTCAAATATAAAGTACCGGTATATTGAGTCCATGTCATATTAAAGTGTAATTAAAATCATTTCATCGTTTGGTCAAGTGAAAATGTGATTTTAATAATAATTCTACAATGAGGACATTGAAGTTAAACTTGATTAAACAAGTAAATTCTTGAATACGAATTGTGTCAGAAACACTTGTCACATTATTTTCCTTTCAACTTACAGCACTTGAAATAAATATGAGCTTGCCACTTTGAATACATTTTGGTGAAAAGTCAACTATTCTTCTCTCAAGAGTAAGTGTCATTCAATCTTTATCCTCGATAGAACCATTTTCTTTTATAGAATTACATTATTGTGAATGTACTTTAATCACAATTTTGAGTTTATTTTAATCGTCTTTAATAGTGAATTGAAAAAACATGAAATAGAGGATGCATGTTGAATGATATCGAAATTTCATCGTTTGAATTGATATATATATATATATGGATTTAATTAAAAAACCACTGCCGACAATACGGTTGCCACGTGGACACAGTATAACAAATAGCAAATAGCAACAAATTTAAAATAAGCAAAACACTAATGAAAAACACAAATGAAAAATTATATAAAACACAATGAAAGAAAAAATGGAAAAAAAATTGTATATATATATTTATAACATCAATAACGTAGGCCAATTGAACCACTGGGAAACTTGAACGTGGACGCTTCTGTTTGACAGAGATCAGATCAAGACCTCAGCTGTTGACCATATATATGATTTCTGAGTATTGCGATCGAACCTCTCAAGGCCAGCATACTTATGTGATGAACTGTTAGCTTACTAATTTTGAACTGTTCACAAAAGTTGGTGAAGAACTTGGTAATCGTACCTCTTGCACCAACAAATAAACCAACTACTATGATATTCTTGGCATTGTACTTCTCAGTATAGTACGGAATTGTCGCGTTATATATGAGTTTAATGGAGGAGAGGGGGGGGGGGGAGGGGCATGTGAGTCCTTTGCCCCGGGGCCCAAAATTCCTAGTTACGCCACTGGCTTTAAAACAAGAAAATTTAAAGAAAGCGAAATAGATTTATAATGATAAGAGATTGTGGCGTGAGAACAATTGCTTGGTTAGTTGAATATTTTATAAAGTAATACCGGTAGAGTACCGGTAATTAACGTCCTCGTGTTGATTCTCATTTGCTCACCTCAAGTCATTCCCACGTTGATGCTGTCGGCGCCGATCTCTGCATCCTCTTCTTCATTGTCTTCGTTGTAGCTCTCTCTTCCTCTCTCAACTGCATTATCTTGGTCGTGGCCGTCTCTTTCTCTCACCATGACAAATTCTTGTGATGAACCCAAAACTGTAACATTATCAACGTAGTCTTAATCAGTGTTGCAGAGAACCAAGCTACAGGTAACTGTCGTCATGAGTGGCAGAGGAATTCAAATCAAGAAATACATAATACAGTATATCTAGATAATTTTCATACACATGCAGTCGAAAAGTTCACGGATTCTTTCCAAGAA
Source organism: Brachyptera risi (assembly GCA_964007535.1). NCBI lineage: Eukaryota > Metazoa > Arthropoda > Insecta > Plecoptera > Taeniopterygidae > Brachyptera > Brachyptera risi. The sequence goes on from OZ023332.1 coordinate 44,125,823, forward strand.
TGAAACTTTTTGAAGTAACTTTTAGAAACAATATGAGCATACTTTCCTAACCCTCTGCACTGACAGCAATTTAATTTGTGATTTTGTTGTACACGTTACATGTTTACCTAATTGAATTGGCAGCCTATAATAATGGTAACGTTATAACGCACAATTCAACGGCTGTTCATCTAAAAATGTGCCGGTATATAATTGCCATGGAAAATAGCCCAGGCCCTAGCTTGGATTGAAGTCGACTGACAATCGAGCCTAACCTGAAACTTGACTTCAACTAGGCTCTACTTTTAACGCTGAACGACAACACTATTTTCATAATGGTGTATTATGAAGGTTATTGTTGTTTGGCTTAATTGCACAACAATAGCAGACAAATACCAGTAGATGATCTTCATTAATAATATTAACACATAATTATAAGTAGGCTCTAGGCCTACCTACAGGCTACAGGACTAGACTAGGACATTGAGTTGCCTAGTGACTAGGCTTATTAAAATTAAACCCAATGCCTAGGCCTATGCCATTGAATTTGTAGTGCTTACAAAATCAATGGCCTAGGCCTATGCTTACCATTTTTCTTCATTTCGATAATCTTGGCACTAGGAGTAAGAACTTTGTCGGCTTTGTAGTTACATTATCAAGTTTTATGTATGCGTAAACTGATCTGAAACTTTTTTCTTGGTTTCGGCTAGTAGATAGCTATAGTCCTAGGTTTCGGTTATTATAAAGTCAATGGTTTCGGAGGACAGGGCAACGAACGACATAACCTCATTTTTATTTACGTTCACATGGCCAAAGAGGTCCCACTGCGCATTTCTATTGCGCAACACGTGCCTTCAAAATAGACGGTTGATACCAAGATATATTTGACGTTTTTTTTCGATAAACCTTGAATCACTTGGATTGATGTAAATAATTACAGAAATTTAAAAATATGAAATAGAATACAACTTGTGTAATTACACTATGGAGTTGTATTTATTACACTAAATATTGAACAAACTAAAATAACTACTATAAAATCATTTTTCAATATATATACCGTATCAAAAAAGTTTCAGATCAGTTTACACATACATAAAACTTGATTATGTAACTATAATGCCGACAAAGTTCTTACTCCTAGAGCCAAGATTATCGAAATGAAGAAAAATGGTAGAAGCATACAACACTAGAGGTAAAAATGCACTCGCTATAGACCACCACCGTACTGCCCAATATGAAACAGGGTTAAATCACAACGGTGTCAAATTTTTCAATCTTCTACCACCTGATGTCCGATCAATATCAAACATGTACTCTTTTAAATCCCATGTGAAAAGATTTTAAATAGAAAAAGAATCTTACTCCATTGACGACTATTATAATAAAGTTGGCCTACTGTAATGAGTTCTGTATACTATAATGACGGAGCATAACTTGTATTACTTGTATAACTGCCAATAAAAATTATTATTATTATTATTATTATACTAATTGAATACAAAATGACTACCTACATTCCTTATAAATCCTGTTGATGTTATGTTGAAAATAGCAGAGTAGATTCCATCCTGCCGCTGGAAGTGTGAGTCATAACTTTCATTAGCAATTACCATCTTATTTTATTCACACGCTCTAATTGAACTATATGCTGACCCTCTGTGCAAGTCGAAAGGATCATAATATGAAAAGAAACATCACCAAAACATCGGAAAGACACAGCATCGCTTCATATTAATGGTGTCGTAACTGCATGACCAGAGCCATTCTGAGATGAATGTGGTATAAAGTTTGACAAATTATTAGCCCGCTCAATGATTTTCATCAAATATAATTAACGTCTGTTTGTTTTTACATGCTGCTACTATTTGTTGTGTCTATGTATCTACTTTAACAATCAGTATTATTCCCTTAGGCCCGGTATTACCAAGTCTAGTTAGCCTTTAACTGACAGTTCAAACTTGTTATCACCATGGTTACCTGTGGTATTTGTTTTCACCAACTCTCAGATAAATACTAACTAGCCTTGGTAATACTGGGCCTTAGTATTGTTGATACTTGTTATGTTAACACTGGTTAGGTCAAGTTCCTATCTAAGATTTCAGTTCTCTATTTTAGTATTATTGATAGTATCCTTACATTTTTACTACGTTTATTTTCGTCATTCGTTTATATTATTTTCACTATGCTATGTAATTGACGACTAGTGATTGACCCGCCCATAAACGTCACAAAACAGAACATCCAATCAAATGGGCTTTGTTATGTGAGAAATTTCACATTTACCTATCAGAGTATCTTTAAATGCCCACATGAAGTATAGATCAAGGTGGCCTGCCGATAAGCCACGCCTATCACAGGTGGTCAATTTATCCTATGATATTCAATCAGGTCATTATTGTTCAAGTAGGTGTGCCCAATTCATATGACCAAAATATGTACAATAATACCTCAGACTACCTATATTTTTAAGTTACTATTTAAGATCTTATTTCAAGTTTTTGATGACTGCCTGTATTAAAATTTGTTAGCATTGAGGATAAGGTTAGGTGGAAGAACGGTTGTAAGACCGAACCTTGCCCTTTTTACTGTATTTCACATGTATGAATAAAGACTTATCTATCTATCTATCAGTAATTGGGCTCAAGTGCTTTAATTATTGTATGCATGTATATTTATAACTTTTACAGATATGCTGATGTATGGTGGCAAAATGCTCTAATTACCTTACTTACCGTACATCTATCTGTGTTCATAAAGTATCTTCTTGGAGTCACCACATTTCTTCACCATTTTTCTCTCATCTTTGAGATCATTCCAGTCCCCGATACTATCATCATTCAGATCTCTTGCAGTTGCACATGTATCCACGATAGAAGTTCCCTACCCCGGTGCTCAATATATTTTGACCACATCTCCCTAACCTTTTGATGAAATTGTTCTACCCTCATTTCACCCCCTTGAATATATTGCTACTAAGCCCATTTCAGTCCCTACCAGTTCTATTTAAGGAGAATTTACCTCATCCAACCTAGCTCCCTTGATAACTACTACTCTATTGTGACTTTTACCGTGACTCACTCCTCTCAATCAACTTGTGTAAATTCCCCAGCCCCTTCAACATCTGTTGCCCTGAAGAAATTATACTATACTTATAAAATACTGCTAATCTGCTCAACTTACAATGCACAAGATGCTTTTAGCCTGGTACATGGAAAGAACAAAATATAGTATACAGTGGCGAGGCGTCTGGGGAGTCAGGGAGGGGGGACGTCTACCCCAAAAACTCACATAACCAGCACTAAAAAACGAATCTAGACTTCAACATTCTTTTTTTTTTCAATTGTATTCTTCATTTTTTTCACGAAAATGTGCTTGATACTTCGAAAAAGTTTTGTTCCTTTCGAACGAAGTTCATGTTTGCTTGGCAATGCAGTCAGCCTCCCTCTATGCACTATGAAATAGTGCAGGGTAGACAGATTTAAAAACGTCTCCCTTCGAGGTTCCTAGCGCGCTCACTAACACGCTGAACAGCCAATCAGCGATGAACTACTGCACGTATAGATGGTATAGAAAGCAAAAAATATCAACCAAAAGAGTCACCGTCTACCTTCGTGTTTCCACTGAAATTGCTATGCTGCTAGAAGCGTAGGTTTGTTGAGTGGTTTGTGCGGTAGCAAACCTAGACCCGATCATACACGAGCAGTGACAGCAGAGCGTTGACACGTGCAAGAAGCAGACCTTATATTTTGGCCAGTGTTCATTTTTTTTCTGATACAAAAACCGTATAAAATGAATATTTTTTTTGTACTACAAATGAGGTACATTCATACTTTGTCTAATATTTTGCTTTGTTTTCACTCCAGTTATATAGCGAATTTAGACATAAGAAATGCCGTTTTTGTTACATCACTGAGTTCTCACATAGTTCATTGAAAAAAATCTGTCTACCCTGATTGAAACTCCACCCTTCGCCACTGACAGTATGTTATACACGAACAGTAGTTAGCTACAGAAGACCAATATAACAACATTACAACAGTATATGATAACAGTGTACAGTAACATAGTTTTATTATATTATTTGCAATAATTACATTTGAAGTTGATGCTTGTATTAGGTCAGCAGAGATTATGATTATATGGTGAATATTAAATAACTAAACATGCTCCAAGAAATGTATTCAATATAAAATTAAAAATATATATACAATATATCTGTTGGGCAAAATATAGTTTACAGTAACATTTCCATTTGTTTGTGGTATTTACAGAGAAAAGCCTACGGCTCTTCATTCTTTCCTAGTTACACCGGTACTTGATTCAACAACTTACGGCATCCCCAGACTCTGTAGGGCAAAAAGTTCCCACCAGACTGATTTCACAGATACAAATGATGAACCCTCAACGGGACAAGATACAAGATACAAAATCAACAAAACAAACAGATCATAAGATGCAGAAAAAATTTGCCAGAAATACTAATGACTGGAATTTTATAATAACAATGTTGGAAAGATCACTTGTATGTAACAGTAACACTCCATATTTCTTCAATTGATTCTCACCTCACAGCGTAGGCCTACCGATAGATAAAACGTAACATATGTGGATGTTTATTACGTATCGACAGTATTTTATAAGATACTTCTCTGCAAAGTGTGAAGCAGTTTTGCCACAATATGTTCAGACAGAACAAGTCTCCTGAATGACAGTCCAGCGCCTCAGCAACTCATCTACTCGTATCAGTAACGCCATATTTATATATTTATAATTTATTCTTTCTATCGGCAACTCTCAAGATACCAACGAGATCGGCTGATGTCGTCAACTTCTCTCGCCACTAATCACGCCCCATGATTTTATTTACATTGAAAAGATTTAGGAAAATAATTGGCTCACGATGAAATTCTGCCGTCGTTTTTGTTTGAAAATTTATAATGAGTTCAACGACGCACTGTAGTGATGACTACGATCTATTAGCGTCGGTGAATGATGAATGAGATGATGGGAAGGAGGAGTCGGTCGTGGCCTGTAGTTAAGAAACCATTCCAGTATCAACCTGAACAACCCAAGGCAGGAATCAACAAACAGGTGCTCATTTCGACCTTGAACTGCCAAAACGAGGCGACAACAACCTGAACATTACGGACTGTCGACTATCAGAATCAGACACTTGACCGCTACCCGGTCTGCTGTCATCGATCAACGATCATCGTTCATACGACTTATTCATCAACGTTTTGGAATTCTGTTCAAAATTTGGCGCCGTGCTTTTCAAGACAAATCGTTGACGGCTATCTTATCAACAAAGTTTGACTGCGCATTTCAATTTACTTCAACGTAATTGTTCGGACATATGTTGCGAGCAATATTCAATTAGCGACATTTTTGTTGATATTTTTACCAGTAATACATTTGAATCTTACCAAGAGTTTCAAAGCTGGGGCACATTTCTGTACGACTTGATCCAGTTTTGTGATATAAAAAAGATATCAAAAAACAGTAGAAAAGCAGTGATATCCTATACTAACAGCTAGTACACAGCCACCTTGAACCTTACATTCAAGTCAAGACTGGGTTTCACTTGTACATGAATGGACCTGATGGCAACAGGATGTGTGACACATCCTGTTGCCATCTCGTGAAACTCAAATATAAACATATAAGTGTATATTCGATACGTTCAAGATCAATTATTTTTTTGTCCCATCGTAATCGATCATTATTGAAAATGTCACTTTACGACATCGACTGGCGACCCTTCCACGTCTACTTGTCGATCACGAGTTGCGACATGAACGCATCCACGTCGATCAACGAGCCGTTCTGCATCTTCTTCTCCGTGGCGACGCCCTTCTCCACGTCTACTTGTCAATCACGAGTTGCGACATGAACGCATCCAGGTCGATCAACGAGTCGTCCTGCATCTTCTTCTCCGTGGCGACGCGATTCAACCAGGCGACGCCCTTCTCCACGTCTTCACGCGTCAGTTGTCGTTCCGAGCAGAAGAGGATCTCGTTGAGATTCGTTATCTGCTTGTTCGAGCAGATGCTCAGGAACACGGCTCCGAGTCGGCTCATCACGTCTCGTCGGATGTCGGGGCTGCGGCTGATGAAGTTCACCATGAACACGCCTGGAGAAAGTCACACGTTACGCTGGTCAAACTTTTCTCCCGATGAGATAGAATAATAATAATAATGATGATAATAATATATTTATCAGGCCAGAAGAATTAAACATACAAGGGGTGCACGGAAGGTTGCTGAAATATTACAAATAATTGTATTTTAAACTTGTCGGTTTTAAACAAGAGACAACTTGTACAGTTAGCATAATATAATGGTACATTTTTCTGAGCTATAGCTGGATAGCTCATTTAGCTATGATAGTTTCTTTGAAAGTAATAACAATAGGTCTAACTTGTGGCATAATGAACGAGCCACCCCCATCTCACTTGTTGACATCAATGCAACTAAAATAGATTAGCGTCGCTGTCTTCAATAGTGATTCTTTTACACAGAATGATGCCAATGCCTTTTTTCCAAAAAGCAAATGATTGTTAACATGAGATGGGGTTGTGTCCAGTCAGACATTCTCTCGTTATGATCACTAGCATGATTATCAACCCTTATTCACTGGAGTTTCACGGCGTCTTTGCATGCATTGTCAAGAATTTATTCATTTTTATAAAAAGCATATTCGCAGTCCAAAGTGAACTTTTGCAAAATATATAAGTTCTGTTCGCTTTTTTGTCGAGTCAAGTCGTGTTTCTGTGTTTTCTCCAGAAAGCAAGCTCGACCATCTCATTAATGGTAAGATCCATCAAATGTTATTTCATTGAAATATAAAAATAGACAATATATATATATATATATATATATATATATATATATATATATATATATATATATATATATATATATATATATATATATATATATATATATATATATATATATATATATATATATATATATATATATATATATATATATATATATATATATATATATATATATATATATATATATATATATATATATATATATATATATATGTTTTCACGTAGGTTTTGGCGGATGTAATTGATGTTGGATATGTCTTTAGGGTTGTTAAAATATAAAATAACAACCCTAAAGACATATCCAACATATATATCTATATCTATATCTATATCTATATCTATATCTATATCTATATCTATATCTATATCTATATCTATATCTATATCTATATCTATATCTATATCTATATCTATATCTATATCTATATCTATATCTATATCTATATCTATATCTATATCTATATCTATATCTATATCTATATCTATATCTATATCTATATCTATATCTATATCTATATCTATATCTATATCTATATCTATATCTATATCTATATCTATATCTATATCTATATCTATATCTATATCTATATCTATATCTATATCTATATCTATATCTATATCTATATCTATATCTATATCTATATCTATATCTATATCTATATCTATATCTATATCTATATCTATATCTATATCTATATCTATATCTATATCTATATCTATATCTATATCTATATCTATATCTATATCTATATATATATATATATATATATATATATATATATATATATATATATATATATATATATATATATATATATATATATATATATATATATATATATATATATATATATATATATATATATATATATATATATATATATATATATATATATATATATATATATATATATATATATATATATATATATATATATATATATATATATATATATATATATATATATATATATATATATATATATATATATATATATATATATATATATATATATATATATATATATATATATATATATATATATATATATATATATATATATATATATATATATATATATATATATATATATATATATATATATATATATATATATATATATATATATATATATATATATATATATATATATATATATATATATATATATATATATATATATATATATATATATATATATATATATATATATATATATATATATATATATATATATATATATATATATATATATATATATATATATATATATATATATATATATATATATATATATATATATATATATATATATATATATATATATATATATATATATATATATATATATATATATATATATATATATATATATATATATATATATATATATATATATATATATATATATATATATATATATATATATATATATATATATATATATATATATATATATATATATATATATATATATATATATATATATATATATATATATATATATATATATATATATATATATATATATATATATATATATATATATATATATATATATATATATATATATATATATATATATATATATATATATATTGAAGCGAAGCTCGCCTACATCATCCATAAAAGACACACTTAAATTGCACTCCAAGTATTTATTGAATAATCGTACATAGATCATACCTCTATTACATCGCGGTACAGACTGCCTTACACTCTGTCTCACCCCTTTGCCGGTAAACTCTAGAAGGCTAAATACGTCAGCTCAGCTGATAAGTTCAAGGTCGAGACTCGACCAGGTTGAATGACACACATTGCAACATCCTCCCTCCCTTTGGGGGGGGGGAAGAAATAAAAATAAAATGCAATTCGATCCAAGGACAAATAATGACAGTCAAAACGATAATAATCAATGTTATTAAGATATGCGTTCACCCAAATATGCGATGGCTGTTTAACTATTTGATTTTCTTGTAATCTGTACAAAATAATAATGACAAACATGGTAGGCTATGAACAATAACACTAGCTCGACAAGAGATGACAATTCAGTTCCTGGCGTAATAATACACAAAATAAATACATGATAAATTATCAAAATAATATACAAAATAATAATGACAAACATGGTAGGCTATGAACAATAACACTAGCTCGACAAGAGATGACAATTCAGTTCCTGGCGTAATACGGTTTGCATTGCGAAACGTGAACTTTCTTTCTGACTCCTGTTATTACATCATTGCACTCAATATTGACAGGAGATGTCAGGCGGGTCACGCGCATGGGTCCGGCCCAGTTAGCACTGAATTTACTGGTCACATTGCTTCCCGCGGCACTGAGATTGTGAGCTTTCACTAAGATTAGTTGACCGACGGTAAACGCATGGGGGCGGCGATTTGTGTTATATTGTCGTTCTGACCTTTTGTGCGCTAGTCGGGTGGCGGCGATGGCGGCGTCGCGGACGTTTCTCTTCGTTCGGGCGTCGTCGGGAAGGGGTTCACCGTGTAGCAAGCCCTCGATGTTCCACGCATTACGCAATGGGTCTGATAATTGGCGGGAAAGAAATAATGTGGCAGGTGATTGTTGGGTAGTCTCGTGCACGGATGAATTAAATGCGTATGATAGAAATGGTAAAAATAAATTCCAGCGTGTATGGTCTTCTTCTACATACATCGTTAGAGCATATTTTAAATTACGATTAACTCTTTCAACGGCATTTGCTTGGGGGTGGTATGCGCTGGTTTTAACATGATCGATTCCCCACGAATAACACATCTCTCTGAATTTACTCGAACGGAAAATGGAAGCGTTGTCGGACACTAAGTGTTCTGGGGGGCCGTATTTCAAAAATTGTTCGGAAATGAGAACTTCGTTTGTTTTATCGGCGGTCACTTTTTTCACGGGAAACATATTGACCCATTTAGAAAAGGCGTCGATAGTGACTAATATATGCCGATGTCCGCCTGAAGCTTTAGGCAGCGGACCGAAGTAGTCTATGTACAGTCGTTCGTTACATCTTGTTGCCGGGGTAGATGCCATTAATCCTAACGGGCCGGTGTTGATAGGTTTGGTCCGTTGACATGTGGCACATGTTTTCACATATTGCCATATATCCCTACGCATGTTTGGCCAATGATACTCTCTCTTGATTTTACTGAGGGTTTTCATCTGGCCCCAGTGCCCTCCCATGGGGGAATCATGGAAGAACTTGATTACTACACCCTTAAGATCAGTAGGGACGGCAACTTTGCGGCGCTCGTTTGGGTTCGACGTAAACATTAGCGTTTCCCCCGAGAGAGAATACCCTGGATGGGGTCGGTTGTTGAGGATGTCGCGTTTGATTTCGGCCAGGACGGGGTCCGCTGCTTGTTCGTCCACTAGGGCGTTGAGTAGGGTTGGGAACTGAAACAATGCGTTTGCGTGGATGACGTTTTCGGATCCTATCACTGAATCTTCTTCCGTAAACATGCGGCTAAGACAGTCGGCTACTTTATTGTTTTCGCCTCTTACATGTTTGAACGTAAATTTATAACGAGAAAGGCGCATAATCCACCTGGCTAATTTGTCAGCGCGTTGGGGCGAGTTCACCAGCCACGAGAGGGCAGCATTGTCGGTCTCCAGAATAAATTCTCTAGACTCTAAGTACGGATGGAATTTCTCGACTGCGAATATTGCTCCTAGGCATTCTAATTCGTATATACTATATTTTCTCTCGGCGGGGTTGAGAGAGCGGCTCGCATAAGCGATGGGGACAAGTTCCCCTCTTCGGGTTTGCTGAAGAACTGCGCCGAGGCCGGACAGACTTGCGTCGACGGAGACGGTAAAAACTTCGTCGAAATTAGGGAACTGTAACACAGGGGGGGACGATAGAGCCGCCTTAAGTCTGTCAAAGGCCTCCTGCTCGGGATATCCCCATTGAAACGGGATCCTTGTTCTTTTCAGGCGATTAAGGGGAAGAGCGAGGGAGGAGTAGTTTGGGATGAAGCGACCGTAAAAACTTGTCATTCCTAGGAAACGACTCAACGCAGCGAGGTTAACGGGACGGGGCAAGTTTGTTATTGAGGAGATTTTTTCAGGATCAGTAGCCAGACCTTCCTCCGAGATGATGAAACCCAAGCATTTGACTTTGCGTTGAGCTACGGATATTTTTTCAGGATTGATAGTGAGGCCTGCCGCGCGTAGTCTAACCAGGATTTCTCTTACGTGGGCCTTATGCTCGCTTAGGGTGCGGGAGTATATAATCAGGTCGTCGACGTAGGGGAATACAAATTTGTATTTCACGTCGCTCAGCACTGCGTCAATCAGTCTGCAGAAAACCGATCCCGAAACGGCCAAGCCGAAGGGAAGAAATTTATACTCAAACTGGCCTTGGGGGGTAGAAAATGAAGTTTTTTTGCGGGAATATTCGCTTAAGGGGACTTGGTGGTAGGCGGCATTTAAATCCAGTAATGTGAAAAACTTGGCACCATAAAGGTGCTGAAATACGCTTTCAATTGTGGGCATTGGGAAATTTTCGACGACCACCTTCTCGTTTAGACGGCGGAAGTCGACGCACAAGCGGTGTTTGTCGGTCCCGGGCTTTGAAACTAGGAACGCTGGAGCGCTGTAAGGTGAATGGGATGTCTGAATAATTCCTTCTTCCAATAAACTATCGATATGCAGTTTCAGCTTTTTCAGTTGTGGTGGTGATGCGGCGTAAGGGGGGAGGCGTATTGGGATCTCGTCCTTCGTCTTGATTTCGTATTCGATCAAGTTCGTTCTTCCAAGCCCCTTGTTAACTACGTCGGGGAATTCGTCGAGGATTTTTTGGAATTCTGGGTGGCACAAGTCAGTGACGTATGATTTTAGTTGGTGGTGAGGATTACCGTCTCGTTTGAAGGGGAACCTGTTCGTTGGGGATGAGGAAAAATAAATCACTGAACTTTTCGAATCTATTATCATGTTGGTACGCGTCTGGAAATCCATACCAAGAATGATGCTAGAGTTTAATTGGGGAAATACGTAAAAATCATGATACCACGTGAATTTACCTATCGACACCTTAAGATTAACGATTTCGTTAGCTGTCATTGAAGAGCCATTAGCGCACACGCATAACACCCGTTTGGGCGGCTGTCGCACCCGGATCTTATTTCGTTTTGATATTAATTTTAGAAAACTGGCGGCGATGAGGGACGCACTGGACCCGGTGTCAACTAACGCACACGTATCTACCTTAGCTACAGTGGCGTCGATCGCGGGCATTTTGACATTACTATCCCTCGTTGACTGTTCGGTGGGCGTTTTCGTGCTGGAGGTCATGTTATTATGAATAATAGTAGGGGGTTTATGAATAGACCAAGAATGTACCTTCTGTTTATTGTTGGCCGTGTTTGGGTGACGACGGAAAGCTGAATTGTAGAATACCCGCTGTTTCTGGGGTTGTTGAGATGGTCGGCTCCTTCGTTGCTATTTCTTGGGACAGGACGGACTTAGATGACCAATGGTGCCGCACCGGTAACAGGTGGGCGACTGGCGCTGTTGAGGGGTCACCGCACTGTTGACCTGCATCAGCGGTGGTAGGTGGGCTGCAAACATCCTCTCGTACTGTTGTTGCCTTAGGGCGGCGCCGTCGACGTCTGCCGCTAGCTTCATCATGTCGTCGATACAAGACGGCGGCTGGCCATAACGAAGTAACGCAAACGTATGAGGATTGATATGAGACATAATTATATTAGTTAGCTGAAACTCTGACATACCGACGGCTGATGACAAATTCATTGCTTTGGCCCTGACCTCGATCGTCATAATGAACTCACGCAATGTTTCGTTAGGTCTTTGGAATCTGTATATCTCTTCCATCTTCAGAGCTTCAAAATGGATGGCATTGATGAAATCAGTTAGGATTAAACACTTCATTGTTGCCCAGCCCGTTTGACTTCTATAATTCTTGCGCCACCAGTGAGCGAAGAGGCCTCGGCACTTGAACATTATAGATCGCAGCAATTGATGTTCGTCACATACCTGCATTTCAATAACGGAGTCAATGTTGCTAATAAAATCGATCAGCAGTGATCCGTTCGAACCGTCCACGTCGGATAGTTCCTGGAGTATATTGTTGATCAACTTCGTAGTGGAGGAGCCATTTGGATATTTTTCTTCTTTTAATTGTCCCTCTAATACTTCCACTCTCTCCAACGTGTTGTCCAGTGACAAGTTGGCTTGATCCAGTTGTTTTCTCAATATCGCTAGTTCGTCTTCCATTTCGGGAATTAGAATATGTCACGATGGCTTGTATAACGCTAATGATTACCGATGTTGAATATTATAAAAGATTTACAACCATGCTCTGCTACCATTGAAGCGAAGCTCGCCTACATCATCCATAAAAGACACACTTAAATTGCACTCCAAGTATTTATTGAATAATCGTACATAGATCATACCTCTATTACATCGCGGTACAGACTGCCTTACACTCTGTCTCACCCCTTTGCCGGTAAACTCTAGAAGGCTAAATACGTCAGCTCAGCTGATAAGTTCAAGGTCGAGACTCGACCAGGTTGAATGACACACATTGCAACAATATATATATATATATATATATATATATATATATATATATATATATAGGTTTATTATAGGTATATATAGGTATTAGGTTCATATTTAAAGCATGTCCTATAAAGAGTTGGTAACTCATGGAATTTTCATGCTCAACCCAATAAACAATAAATAAACATAATATATATATATATAGGCCTATATATAGGCCTATATATATATATATATATATAATATAAACATAATGATATTTGCATCTATGTTTGTGCATTTTGGAGAGGGGGGGGGACTAAGGGGTACTTGATTTTATTATTAATTTCATACGGGTCTGCAGATAAAAAAAGGTCTAGGACCACTGCACTGGGTTATCTGATTAGTGAGGCACATGTAGTTGAGTTGACCAACCTGTAGGGTGCAGCATCTGTTTGACGGCGTCGAGAACGTCTGGCTCGAGGAACACCCCGGGCGGGCAGTTCAAGCCGATAGAAGCGTCTTTGTTGTCCACGTCAAACTGTATGCAGCTGTACTTCGCGCCTGCAAACCACACCAACACATACTTCATACACCAAGTTCAAATTAACCCCTGCGTGTAGTACAGTAAAGCCTCGTTAATCCGGAATGCAAGGGATCCCAGAAAAAGTGATTTCGATTTATAAAAATTCGGATTAACCAAAAAACTCATTTTCCACGAAAATCATCACACTTCCCGGTTAGAATTGAAGCAATTTCGTATTGAGCGCGAGAGAAAGCTAGATGCCACATGTGCGAGGGACCGAATCACTGATCGTGTGTATTCGGCTATCTTCGACAGCAAACGAACGTTAGATGGCCAGCTTTCAATGGCGCTCGGCCGTTCCGAGTGATTGAGTATTCCGAGCTTACCGCTCGTCAAGGACAGTCAGAGCGGCCCGAACGCACTCGGAGTCAGATGACGTATTCAGTGGCAGCAAACAGCTGAGCTGGCTTCGGCCTATAGTTATGCGTCAAATAATAAGGATGGAATTTAGGAAAATACAGTGGAACCTCTTTAGTACGTTTTTCAGGGGACCAGACCAAAAAAACTTACTAAAGTGAAAAACTTACTAAAGAAACTATCTAGCATGTGGGAGCATATAGATGGGATCAGAAATTAAAACTTACTAAGGTGAAAAATGTACTGAAGAGAAACTTACTAAAGAGGTTCTACTGTAATGATCAATTCAAGGAATTCACTCGATCTATTTCGTATTATCCAATCCGAAAACAGTGCTAAAGCAATTGAGGGGTCGAAATATTAGTTCGAATTAAGGATTAGCTGGAATTCGGATTAACCATATTCATTAACATTGTAGTGCCTATACCTTCAGCCGGGGACTGACTTCAAGTTTGAAATATGTCAAATTTCGCATTAACCGAGTTTGGATTAACGAGGGTTTACTGTACTGAATAAAATATTTTACGATGATTTCTATGGGTGAGAGGAAAAATAATATTCTATGCGTAATGATTACCCCCCTGCTGAAGCGTTCAATGATGAACAACATAGAATTGAATGAATGAATATTAGGGTTTTAAGGCGCATCGACAGTGAGGTCATTTATGATTCGTAGTCGAGCATCAAGATTTGGGCCAGCTACACCAAAAAAAACTCACAACAATATAATAGCTTACATCGCAATTAGGGATGACATCGATTCTCAAAATCGGGAATCGATTCTCTATGCTCCAGAATCGATTAAAAGTCGATTAAAAAAAAAAAAATTAAAAAAAAATTTAAAAAAAAAAGTTTATTCTCAAAAAAGTAGTGTAATATGAAACTTTTTGTTTCAACCTTCCCGAGGCGTTCACGTGAAAATTAGCTGCTAGAGACTTCTTTGAACTGTACTGTACCATTTGGGTATTTCCGTCAACGTTCAGCTGTCAGACGTAACCGAAGGGACTAGCTTTTGTCTAGATAGTAATATCTCAACAACACAGAATAATATAGACAACGAAATGAGCACTTATTACGACGTAAAGAAGTACAGCACTGAACCGGAAAAAAAAAAAAATTCATTTTTTTTGGAAAAATTGATTTTTTGATTTGAGAATCGTTTTACATCAGAATCGATTCTTAATCGATTTTATCCCTAATCGCAATATCCGATATCCATGTTGAAGAGACACGGCTCCCTTCCCACCCCTAAAAAATAACCGTACCAGTAGATAAAAAGACTGGTTCTAGAAATAGAGGGCCGAGTGTAAACACACACATGTTGGCGATATGGCCAATCTGACACATGACTCACAACCGGCTATATATTTATTCAATATCAAATTCACTTTCAATATCGAAATGATCAAAATCGAATGAATTTATTTCAATATTGACTAGGAATCCTTGGTCATCAATCAAAAGGGAAGGATGAACTTGTTATCTTTTCGTCATTCAACAGATTGGTATCGAAAATACAGTGTCTGAAAGTTGTGAAGAAATTTTGTTTCTCAATTTCTCAATTTTGTTTTTGAATCAAATTGAATTCGCTCGCTCGCTTGAACTAGAACTGTGCTCAAACTTGATCGAGTCGCACTAGAAAATAAGTCAAACTGTCTTGGATACAAAAAGACCTGCTCGCACGGCCCTAGCCACTAATCCACGTCGATGTGATAAACTAGAGGTGCTCGGAATGCCGCACCTTTAGCTTGTTCCCGCCGCAAGAAAGCCACGCCGTCCTCGATGTGCACTCGCAGGTAGTCGTCTTGCACGAGGCCGAAGAACTTGGTCGAGATCTCGAGCATGTCGGGGTCAATGTCCACGGCGGTGATCTTCACCTGCGGGAAACAACGGACCAAATCAATCATCGCGACCTTCACCCACTGTTCGGATCACAACAAACACAAAATATGTTACCGGTACTTTGCTTTTAGTATTCTTTTCAATTAGCTCTTGACCTTATTTTGATCCAACACCGAATTGATCTAGTCACGTAGGTAGGGCCATGTCTTCATATATTTACATATTTTTACTGTAAAGAGCTATTATTTATTGACAATATTATTATTATCCATCATTATCATTTAGAAAACTAAAACTGGAGATGTAAGTTCAAACTATGGGAAACCATAGTTAGTGATGTTTCTGTATTAGGCCTAATACTACAGGGCCCAGATTCACAAAAGGTCATAACTTTGATACGGCTCAAAGTTATGACAATTTCTAGAGATAAGGTACCTTATCTGATCTATTTTTTTTTCAATTTTTATGATTAATAGATTGATGATAATGTATGTATTTCAAGTAAATAGAGTTTATTCATTCATAATAATAGATTTAATCAAAAATTGAAATTAAAAAATCAAAAATAATAGATACCTATATTAGCAGATATTAGCAGATATATGAAATAGCAGAACAACAAACCTTGTGACAGCAGTGCCTGAGCACGACTAGCAGCTAAACAAAGTCTGTCTCGCAGATCAGCGGAACAACAAACCTTGTGACAGCAGTGCCTGAGCACGACTAGCAGCTGAACAAAGTTTGTCTCGCAGATCAGCGGAACAACAAACCTTGTGACAGCAGTGCCTGAGCACGACTAGCAGCTAAACAAAGTCTGTCTTGCAGATCAGCGGAACAACAAACCTTGTGACAGCAGTGCCTGAGCACGACTAGCAGCTAAACAAAGTCTGTCTCGCAGATCAGCAGAACAACAAACCTTGTGACAGCAGTGCCTGAGCACGACTAGCAGCTAAACAAAGTCTGTCTTGCAGATCAGCGGAACAACAAACCTTGTGACAGCAGTGCCTGAGCACGACTAGCAGCTAAACAAAGTCTGTCTTGCAGATCAGCAGAACAACAAACCTTGTGACAGCAGTGCCTTAGCACGACTAGCAGCTAAACAAAGTCTGTCTCGCAGATCAGCAGAACAACAAACCTTGTGACAGCAGTGCCTTAGCACGACTAGCAGCTAAACAAAGTCTGTCTCGCAGATCAGAAGAACAACAAACCTTGTGACAGCAGTGCCTTAGCACGACTAGCAGCTAAACAAAGTCTGTCTCGCAGATCAGCGGAACAACAAACCTTGTGACAGCAGTGCCTTAGCACGACTAGCAGCTAAACAAAGTCTGTCTCGCAGATCAGCAGAACAACAAACCTTGTGACAGCAGTGCCTTAGCACGACTAGCAGCTAAACAAAGTCTGTCTCGCAGATCAGCGGAACAACAAACCTTGTGACAGCAGTGCCTTAGCACGACTAGCAGCTAAACAAAGTCTGTCTCGCAGATCAGCGGAACAACGAACCTTGTGACAGCAGTGCCTTAGCACGACTAGCAGCTAAACAAAGTCTGTCTCGCAGATCAGCGGAACAACAAACCTTGTGACAGCAGTGCCTTAGCACGACTAGCAGCTAAACAAAGTCTGTCTCGCAGATCAGCGGAACAACAAACCTTGTGACAGCAGTGCCTTAGCACGACTAGCAGCTAAACAAAGTCTGTCTCGCAGATCAGCGGAACAACGAACCTTGGGATAGCAGTGCCTTAGCACGACTAGCAGCTAAACAAAGTCTGTCTCGCAGATCAGCAGAACAACAAACCTTGTGACAGCAGTGCCTTAGCACGACTAGCAGCTAAACAAAGTCCGTCTCGCAGATCAGCAGAACAACAAACCTTGTGACAGCAGTGCCTTAGCACGACTAGCAGCTAAACAAAGTCTGTCTCGCAGATCAGCGGAACAACGAACCTTGGGATAGCAGTGCCTTGGCACGACTAGCAGCTAAACAAAGTCTGTCTCGCAGATCAGCAGAACAACAAACCTTGTGACAGCAGTGCCTTAGCACGACTAGCAGCTAAACAAAGTCTGTCTCGCAGATCAGCAGAACAACAAACCTTGTGACAGCAGTGCCTTAGCACGACTAGCAGCTAAACAAAGTCTGTCTCGCAGATCAGTGGAACAACAAACCTTGTGACAGCAGTGCCTTAGCACGACTAGCAGCTAAACAAAGTCTGTCTCGCAGATCAGCAGAACAACGAACCTTGGGATAGCAGTGCCTTAGCACGACTAGCAGCTAAACAAAGTCTGTCTCGCAGATCAGCAGAACAACAAACCTTGTGACAGCAGTGCCTGAGCACGACTAGCAGCTAAACAAAGTCTGTCTCGCAGATCAGCAGAACAACAAACCTTGTGACAGCAGTGCCTTAGCACGACTAGCAGCTAAACAAAGTCTGTCTCGCAGATCAGCAGAACAACAAACCTTGTGACAGCAGTGCCTTAGCACGACTAGCAGCTAAACAAAGTCTGTCTCGCAGATCAGCAGAACAACAAACCTTGTGACAGCAGTGCCTGAGCACGACTAGCAGCTAAACAAAGTCTGTCTCGCAGATCAGCAGAACAACAAACCTTGTGACAGCAGTGCCTTAGCACAACTACCAGCTAAACAAAGTCTGTCTCGCAGATCAGCAGAACAACAAACCTTGTGACAGCAGTGCCTGAGCACGACTAGCAGCTAAACAAAGTCTGTCTCGCAGAACAGCAGAACAACAAACCTTGTGACAGCAGTGCCTTAGCACGACTACCAGCTAAACAAAGTCTGTCTCGCAGATCAGCAGAACAACAAACCTTGTGACAGCAGTGCCTGAGCACGACTAGCAGCTAAACAAAGTCTGTCTCGCAGAACAGCGGAACAACAAACCTTGTGACAGCAGTGCCTTAGCACGACTAGCAGCTAAACAAAGTCTGTCTCGCAGATCAGCAGAACAACGAACCTTGTGACAGCAGTGCCTGAGCACAACTAGCAGCTAAACAAAGTCTGTCTCGCAGATCAGCGGAACAACAAACCTTGTGACAGCAGTGCCTCAGCACGACTAGCAGCTAAACAAAGTCTGTCTCGCAGATCAGCAGAACAACGAACCTTGTGACAGCAGTGCCTGAGCACGACTAGCAGCTAAACAAAGTCTGTCTCGCAGATCAGCAGAACAACGAACCTTGGGATAGCAGTGGTGCAGGTACCGGGCGGTGGACCCGCCTCCGAGGCCGATCAGGAGCACGCCTCGGTTGTCGTGGGCGGAGCCTGCTATGGCGACGCCCACCGACATGAACAGCTGGTACTTGCTGGACAGCACGCTCATGTCGACGACCCACTTGGGGTTGCCCTTGCGCGACTTCACTGCACAAACAACACGCTGCTTTATCGACCTGGCACAACGGTAATCTTCCTATTATATTTCTTAATACCATATCATATTTGTACTTTTTGCCTAGCTCTTATATATTTGTTATATTCATGTTTTATTCTGCCCATTCAGTGTGTTTTTTTCTATACTGTGTTTTTCTTGTTCTTTCATTGTTATTTGTTATTATATTCAGGTTTATATTCAAAGCATGTCCTATAAAGAGTTGATAACTCATGGAATTTTCATGCTCAACCCAAGAAACAATAAGACACATTACAACGCGTCCGGAAGAGACTGTATTAACGCTTAAACTGCTGAGTTCACCAGCTTATTTGTACCCCCGTATAATCTAGCTGTCGATGGGGTCTTAAGCAAACAATAATCAATCAATCAGAACAGAGTAGCACAACAGAAAATTGCTTTCAATGCTTTCCGTGCATCAGTTAATATCTCGAAACGTGAATGTATATTATATGAAAATATACCAATTTTTTCAATTTTTTCATAAACCTACGTAGACTTATTATTCATTCTCAAGGAACTGACGCTCCTCAAAGATATGACCCCCCCCCCTCGTGTACCTAGAGGTCATCGAACTCACCCGACTTGAGGCGCGCTTCCGTCTGGATGGCGTCCTTGGACCCCAAGAAGATGAGCCTGCGATTGGTTGTACCGCCGTCACCCTCCACGTCCTCTATGACGTACTTCCCCGTCATCGGACTGTTGCCCTCGAACACGACCTCTCGGCGACCCGTGTCCTCGCCGATAGACAGGTACGGGATCTTGTAGCCTGCCCAACAACAATCAACAATTATTACTGTCGTTCAGCTAAGAAAACGTGGGAGATATGCATTGTGAGATGAGTTTAGAAGTAAAGAAATGTAGAATGAAAAATATTCGATCAGCTCAATCTACATCTACAGACCTTGGATCACTTCAAACGTTTAATAACCCTACTGGGGTCAATTATGTCGCGGCCTTCTTGTTTCATACTCTACTCTTTTAATCATTCTAAATTAATTGGAAACACTTGTTGCTACTTGCCATGTATTCAATTTGTTTTTTGAATACGTTTTTTTCGTTATTTCTAGGGCTGTGCGAGAGTCGAAATTTTCGAGCGAGTTCGAGTCGAGATCGAGACTCGAACTCGCTCGAAAAGATTTTTTCACAGATCGAAATTTCGGATCTCGAACGTTTTCGAGCGAGCGAGGGAGAGTGGAAGAATAAATGTGTCATCTTTATATCATTCATCATATTGGTATTAAATAATAAATATATAGTGTCTGAAACGTATGAAAAAGTTTTGTTTCTGCATTTCTCCCTTTGATTTTGCTTATAGAACTTGCTGAATGATTACAACGCGCATCATTTCACGATGTCAGTTGCACCGGACTGACTGACTCCGAGTGACTAAGTAAGAGTTCTGTCGAGTCGTAGTAACCACCAGACACGCACACGCATCTCTCTCCCTTCTTCAGTTTCTCCCCCTCCACAAACTCTTCAAGGACAGATTGAAACGTCATTGGCAAAAAGTTTGCGCGTCGTCGGAAACGGTTGGAACTAGCGAGTATACACAATCTCAACAGTTTCTATCGGCGAAGTTGGCCGATAAAGTAGCTCATCAGTAGCGAACTTATCAAGTAGTTTCACCCGGTTTCTCTCGAACGCAATACAAAATAATTGTCGTAATTCTAACCGGGAAGTGATGATTTTCGTGGCTATCTTTTTTAATATTGATTGTATCCACTTCAAATTTTGCACTTAGATAACTATCATGCCAAAACTGCAAAAAAATGAAAATAAAATAAAAACCAACAATGGACATGATTATTTGGTTTTCACGAAATTTTCAACAATGAAATGTATTTTTCGTTATTCTCAAACAATAATTGTTTTCAATTTAATTTCTTCACGAAAATGTTGCTGAAGTATTGTTCAAGGGTCGGTCATATCTTTTTTTTTGTTATTCCTGCTGTATTTCAAGATATGATTTTATTCACAATGTTTTTTTTTAAATTAAATTTACTATAAAATTTTCTATTATAAAATTTGTGCTCGAAATAGCTCGAAAAAAGTCAATCTCGCTCGAAACTCGCTCAAACTCAAAAAGCTCTGCTCGCACAACCCTAGTTATTTCTAATCCGATTGTTGCAGAAATATCTGTTAATGTATACAGGCCTACAATAGTTCTTTTCATAATCCGTGAAAATTTATGAGCTTTTGAAGAATTTTTGTTTTTCAAGTATTTTCCTTCCGGGTTGTTCTTATGGCGATTTTTCAAACTTTCCGTTTTTTTTTCGAAAAAAAACAATCAACCGATTTTCTGAAAACAATTTCAACTTATTCTGGTATGACACCAACACGCGTATGTAGGCCTAGAAAAAGTTTCAATTTGATTCTTTTCATGACCCGTATGCCGCACACAAAATGACAAAAAACGCAAAAAAAAAAACACGCCCTCCGTGATATAAATCATCCAATGATATTTGCCTCATTATAAAAACTCTCGACCGTACACCGACCAAACGTCGTGGATAAAGACGTGTTTAAGTATCGTTATGCAATAACTTCTATCTTAACTTCCAAGTCATTCATTTCTTATTCATTGGACAATATTTCTGTGTTTGTATACTGGTGCAGAATGTTGTTTGTCTGATTTTGTATTCAATATATCTACAAAAAACAGTTACACTATTGGCTGAAATTATCTGGCAGGCAGTTTTGTTCTAAACTAGTATACAGGAATTAATTTTCAGCTGTTTACGCATTTTTCATATAGCCCTTATCCTTACATTATTAGATTCATCGTAATTAAAGTCGTTCAGTTTCTTTCATTTATATCAATAATCAATTAATCACTCAATAAAAACCTCTACGTAACTTGTTTTTCTGTTATTTCAACTAGAGAAAGCTATTTCAAAATGTTTAATTTATTTAAGGGTGATACCTACACTATCCGCAATTTTTTTCTATGTTAATATACCAACATCTATTTATTAATGTCCTTGGTTCATAATTCCACAATCTTTTACTACGATTATATAATTAACACCTATTTGTTCATTTCATGTCTTTGTTTCCTGAATTTTCAGCTACTAAAAGTCTATTATTGTATTATAACTTACTGTCAGCCCGCACACAAGAATATTAGATTCTTAAGCGGGCTTCTGTTCTATATTATTTTTGTTTCGTTTTTGTTTTGTATACCAATCCATGTACAATGTAATTCTTGGAACAGAATAAAATGAATTTTGAATTTGAATTTGAATCTTCTTTCTCAATAACTGGACCCAAAATACGGAATAATTCACCCACCAAACTCAAATCCACTAAATCACTCAGCTTGTTTAAAATTGATTATAAAAAAGTTCTCCTACTCGATCAAGAAAAGAAAATTATTCTTAAACCTGAATACAAACGTCCAACATCTCATCAATAGTCCTTTTTCAACTTCATTATTCTCTCTGTATTATTTGCAATTATAATCATGAGATGCACAAGTTGAAGTCATATTGTAGTTTTATTAGTAATATTCATGTTTAGCTATTATGTTTTTGTTCCCTTAATGTGATCCTATCATGTTGTCGACATCATTATATCATCATTATATCATTATATTTATTATTATATTTCAAAATAATCATAATACCGAATGTAAGTTTAAGGTTAGGTGGAAGGGCGGACACTAGACCAAACCTCGCCCTTTTGAATGTAAAGTAAATACAATTACAAATAAAGTCTAATCTAATCTAATCCATTGTTTGTCGTAGGTCTAAATGCTTGGTATGTTTGTAGGCGTATGTATTTTTTATATATTTATTAATGACTTGCCATATAATTGCATATGTAATGCCAATTCCCATGGATGAATAAAAATATCAATATCAATATAAAAAAAAATCAATCAACCAATGCCATCATGGTACTCATAGCTCAAACACCACTGATATTGTGGCGAGAGGCGTAAGTCAAAGGAGAGAAGGGCTTCAAAGAGCATGTGCGTGCAATAGTACACACGCGTCAGTTGACGTAAATGCTGAAAATATGTACAGTTTTGCTAAAAAATATATACAATATCAAAAGAATCGATTCTCGATTTCTAAAGTCGTTTGGCATTGGAATCGATTCTGAGTGGATTCTGGATTATTATTATTATTTTGTATCTCTTTTATTGACATATCAAATGAAAACATACCTAAATTCCACACTATGACCCACAAAGCCGAATTGGGCTTGTCTGTGGTGTAAACACAATGATTATCAAACAGACGTGAACACATAATACGTGACAATTCTAGTTACACATCGTGATTAGGAACTTGATCGATGTCATGCCGCGTTACCTGGGGGCAGTCCGTGCGGCGCCAGGCTCTGGACGCTGGTTGACAGCTCGGCCTGGATGGCCTCGAGAGACTCGTACGTCTGGCCACGGTGGAGCCCTACGATCGCCAGGCGGTCGAACCCGGCTTGCGCCAGCAGAAACGTCCGACCTTGGCTCGACCCAAATAGCCACTCCGTCTCTCTGCGGACAGAGTAGAGTAATAATGATACTAGGCAAACGCGTTATGTGTTTCCGCGTTGATGGATGAGCTACTTATATCAACTTATATCTTTGGAATGGTTATTTATGTATATATGCACCTTGGAATCCAAACAATTAAGAGCCCACATCTTAGCTGAGCATGTTTTTCTTCGAAATGCTCAACCCAAGTTCGATGTGCGTTTAAAAGTTTGGTTGTGGATTGAAAAGTGAAAAAAGGATAATATTGAAAGAGTTTCAGTAACCACCGCTAGATGGGGGAGTTTTTCATTTCATAATTTGGACAAAATCTAGTTACATTACACATTTTGGCCAAGGAAATTGGGAAAACTGTGGGATAAAAGGCGAATCAGAATTTCAAATATTGATAAGCAAAGTTGAACTCAAGGATGTGCGTTCGTAATTTATTTCTACTATTATTCGGTGACCGGGAATTAGGCAATGAAAACCATCAAATTAGGCACATTTTGATCCAATTATTGCTCCATAATGAAATCATTCTTCAATTTTCGACTAAGCATATCCAATTGTGAGAGTATTGTTCATTCATTGCATTTTACCGCGAGTCCGTAGTGTTTGTAGTTCTTGAGATATATGTGGCGAAAGTGCACCCTGTAAGTCTGTCTAAGATGCGGGCTCTTAAGTCACTGCCATCCTATGTTCTAATCAATTTCTATGATAATAAACAAGGCTTTGTTCTAATCGTTTACAATCAATTGGTGACACCTGTAGCTTAAATTTAATAGGTGTCTTAATAGCTTTGAGTGATTTACAAAAATAACATTATATCTTTTTTTACATAAAAACGGCTGATCCGATTTGAGTGAAAGTTCGGAATAATGTGTATCATTATTATATTGAAATTTCTTGAGAATTTGAAATCTCTCGGATAAAATATTCTTAACGAATCTTTTCCTCTGGGTTATTTTACTGGGATTTTTGAAAACTTTGAAATAAGTTTTCTCAGAAGTGGTTGAACCGATTGCGCCGAGAAACTATACAGTATCGAGTTAGGTAAGGACACTTGTGTATGCCAAGATTCAATTGATTTTGAATCTTCGTTTGACATGTGGAGCGCAAAAAAAAAAAGGGCATTTTTTTTGGGTATGGTGAAATTGAGTCTTCCCTTCGCTCATCCAAAAATCTTCTTCATTTGCATATACAGCAAAACCTCAATGCATCGTTCCCAGATCAATCGTTTTCCTGCTTGTATCATTCATTTTTTACAGCCTTACTCCTATATAATTAAAGTTAAATTTTCCTGGATGAATTGTTTTCCTGCATGGATGATTTTATTTTCCTGGTCCCTTGAAAAACGATGCATAGAGGTTTCACTGTAGTATAATACGACATAAAATAATATTATTATCATTATTATTATTATTGTTTTACTCAACGACCCCACCAACAGCTACGCTATACGGGGGTACGAACGAGCAGGTGATTGTGAAACTAAGAAGTGACGAAAAGTGAAAGGACGTTAACAATAACCCATGCCTTATGCGGGATTCGAACTCACGCCCAGCTGTGACTTCAGTTTCTGAAGCGGTGCTTCAGCTGACTGAGTTACCGTTTATCATTATTATCATTTATTTTTTATTCTAAATGTCAGGAAATGCTTTCAACGGAAAAATATTTTTGCCAATTTTTTTCTATATTCGATAGTGAAATGAAAGATAGGCTGTTGGTGTTGAAAAGAAGAACTAGAGAAAAGTCACAAAATGAAGCGCGCGCTTATTTTCAACAACGGCGCTGATTAAAATGTGACATTTTTGACAGTTTACTTGTAACCTTTAGTCGGCCATAGGCCTCTTGTATTCAGAAGTGTATTCTGTTATCACTTTTAGTGTTGAATACGACGAAACCTCCATCTGGTATCTATTGGTTTCAAGGGACAAGGAAAATGAAACCATCCGTGCAGGAAGTATTACCTCACCGAGATACGTTACTCAACGCTAACAAGGCATACATATTTGTGTCTCGGCAGTAGCTTCACACCGCTTTGCAAACCGGGAAGTTTCCCACATATTAGACATGTATTGGTGATAATAATGCCTTGCTTAGATTATATTTGTAAATGTCCAATATGGGCGCCGAGATTGGAACGAGCACATGTCGCTATCGGTTGCAGAAGTAACGTATTTCGGTAAGGTACGGTAGTATATATTTATGGTCAAATCGCCATTGTGGTGTTCAAATGATCCTAGGTTTCATCCATAGATTGAGGAACAACAATTTTGTATCAAGTTTCAATGTAGGCCTACAGTGAAACCTCTATCCATCGCTTTTCAAGGGTCCAGGAAAATAAAACCATCCATGCAGGAAAACGATCCATCCTGGAAAATTCAACATTGGTTATATGGGAGTGGGGTGAGAAAAAATGAATGATACAACCAGGAAAACGATAGATCCGGGAACGATGCATAGAGGTTTCACTGTAATTAGAATTGAAGAGAAAAAATTCCCCCCTCTTTCCAGACGATCCTTGTACCCACCTCCCCTCCGGCACGATGAACGAGGCGTACGGCTTGTTGCGTCCCCTGCTCCTGGCGGGCGGCTGGTCGAGGACATGCACAGAGTAGCGCAGGCGGTCTTCCTCCCCGGGGCGGTGCAGGTCGATGGAGACCTCCCCACAGTCCGCCACGCTGCCCCTCCCCAGCCGACTGCACACCATGGCCGACTGCTGCATCGCCTTGACGCTCGCTAGCACGTCCGAGCACGACCGCATGCGCTGGAGCTGGCTGCCGTCACTGCTCATCTGACACAGCAACGCGGACAGTTAATGGCCGTTTTCATGGCTCGTGGCAGGCGGTTAAAAAAACACCTGCCGCTTGCGCTGTTCAAATGGTCGCTTTTTTATATTGCGTTTTAACGACGCACTATACTGATGGCTACGATCTATTGGTGTCGGTGGATGATGAATGAGATGGTGGGATGATGAGATGAGAGGTTATTTCATTAGGCCTAGGTGTTTTGGATGGTGGGAAGGGGTCGGTCGTGGCCTGTTGTTAAGGAACCATCCCAGTATTGACCTCAACGACAGAGAGAAACCACGAAAAACCCCTGTCAGGATGGTCGACCATGGCGGGAAACGAAACTCGGTCTCCCGAATGACGGTTCAGTGTGTTACCACTCGGCCACGCGTCTTCGCATCCACTTCGAGATTTGACTTATTCGGTTAAATATATAATTCTTGTTCAATTCAGGCGGTCAAGTGATTTTCAGTATCGTATTATGTGGCAAGCAAAAACAATTATAGTGCAAATTTGACAAGTACTCTTTTCGAAGTAATATTCCGAAATAATCCTACCACTTGCATGACCACTTGTATGAGTGAGGGTATTTAACAGCGGCATTTTTTCCCAAGTTGAATTCATTCCATGTCTCACAGTAAAGAGTAACAAGTGCAAGCAGTAGGAATTTCACGCATTCTGATTGGCCAGGAGAAAAATGCCTGCCGCGAGCCATGAAAACCGGCCTTTATGCGCAAAATTTGTACTGTGATGTAGGATGCTCATTTTTGATCATTTCTAAACTAGGTTGGCTTTTGGCTAAATTGAATGTACAAATTTGCCATGATTTATTTACCATGTATAGGGCTGAGGCACGAAATGAGTCAAAATGTTGTAAAACTGAAGTAAATTAAATTCTTCATCACTTACATGAATAGTTGTACATGTATCATATCTCTCCATTATCTGCCAGTTCAATGAAAAATCACTTGAATCGATTCAGCCAAAAGCCAACCTAGCTTTGAAATGAACAAGAATGAGCGCTCTACATCACAGTACAAAAAAATTGGAAAGAAAAATTGTCACATTTTTTAAAAAAAATTTCTAGATTTTTTTCTACGTGATTTTGCTGATTAACGTACCAAATTTCCAATGTTTGTGTAGAAAGTATTTTTGGGTTCGGGTTAGTGGACAAGGTTGATGTCCTAACCTTGATTGGGGTGGAAAATTATGGTTTAAATATCGTCATTTCTCCAAAACATCAAAACAAAACACCATCAACCCACCAAAACACCAATTTCCCCATACCGGTACCACAAAAAAAAAAATTGGCATGGTACGTGAATCAGCAAATTTACCCTTTTCACAATCTTTCCAATATATTTGAAAGTTTGCATTAAAAAAAAAAGAAATTTTATAAATTATATGAGAAAAGATTTGAATAAAAAAAAAAAATGTCAAAATTTTGTGAAAGAATTTCAAGAAAATGATTGATTTGAACAATCATCGATACAATGATTTTATATGAAGTTTCGATGTTATTATACCCAGATAAGCAATTTGATTGGTTATCTGGCTGCCGGCTAGACTGGTAGCAATATATAAGGCATACAATGGAGAAAAGGCATGGAAAGATATCAGAGACAGGTTTGCAGCACCTACATTTGTTAGCAGGCTAGATCAGGGCTCTCCAACTAGATATCTTAGAGGGCCATTTTTTCACGGGGAAATTTGAGGTGGGCCACATAGTTAATTGTCCGACAATTTCTATTTATTTTTCACCTGTTTTCAATATGGTGTGCCCATACACAAAGAAAATATTTTTGGTACACACATATTCAAACTGACTCTTCTGACTTTTCCAACTGACTTTTTCCAGCTCAAGATTAAATCACTTGAATTAAACTTCTTGTCATCATGTCTTTATTCAGGTCATTGCAACTGATATGGCGCAAGGGTGGAGTACACAACGATGCCAGATATATTCTTAATTTGACTACACAGAATATTATACGTAATTGCAGTAATTGTAAAGTTTTTATGAATTTATGAGTGATGCAGAATTGCAGCGATCATTTCGGAGACTATTTAAAAAGGTCCCGCGGGCCGGGGTTGGCCAGCGGGACGCCAGTTGGGAAGCCCTGGGCTAGATCATAGATACAAGATTGAGAGAAAGAGACAAACGAAAAAAAACTGAATTCAATGGTAGCTCAAGGAGTCGTAGATTGGAACATGTTACCTCAAAAGGTATTTGAAGACTGGCCATCAGCTAAAACCTTCAGAAGAAGAGTATTAGAATTAGAATTAGGTTGAGGCTAAAATTAAGATATTGGGACATTTACCAACGAATACTCATGTACTGTCTTTATTGTATGTATTCCAAGTAAATAAAGTTTTATTAATTAATTCATTCATTCAATTGGGCCAGGGGGTGTTTCCACCCCTTCTTCTGGGGCAGACTTGTCATATCAATCTGTTCCTGCCAGTTCCAACTTCTTCCTCCTCTTCTCCACTAATACTATCCTCTGTTTCTTCTTCTCTTCCTACGAGTTCCCTCCACCGTTCTCTATTCTCCCACCATCTCTCGTCTATTAAAAATTCTATTTCAAATTATCAAGTTTTTTTCATAAAAAAAAATAGTAACCCGACTCTAGTAGTGAGATACGAGACGTACCTCCAGCACGGGCTCCGCGCCGGCCATCTTGTTGAACTTGGTGCAGACGACTACGAACACGGGCAGCGCAAACTTATCCGCGCTCGCTTCCACCGCCTTCTGTTCCGCCTCGAGGCAGCGGCTGACGCGCACCATCCAGCCGGCGGTGGAGAAGTGCTCCAGAAGCTTGGAGAGGATGTGCTCTTGGAGCAGGGACACGCACACGTAACGCCCCCCCACGCGGAGCACTCGGTCAATCTCCTGGTTACCATGGCTACGATTAGCGAGGAATCGAGCACGCACTAACTTAACTTACTTAGAGCATAGATATTTATCACCTCACCGAGATACGTTACTCGTGTAGCCGATAGCGACATGTGCTCGTTACAATCTCGGCGACCATATTGGACATTTACAAATAGAATCTAAGCAAGGTATTCTATATCACCTCACCGAGATACGTTACTCCTGCAGCCGATAGCGACATGTGCTCGTTACAATCTCGGCGACCATATTGGGACATTTACAAATAGAATCTAAGCAAGGTATTCTGTATTACCTCACCCAGATACGTTACTACTGCAGCTGATAGCAACATAAGCTTGTTCCAATCTCGCCGGCCATATTGGACATTTACAAATAGAATCTAAGCAAGGCATTCTATATTATTATTACTAATAAATGTCTAATATGTGGGAAACTTTCCTTGGACATTTACAAGCAAGGCATTCTATATTATTACTAATATATGTCTAATATGTGGGAAACTTCATGGTTTGCAAAGCGGTGTGAAGCTACTGCCAAGACACAAATATGTACGTACGCGCCTTCTTAACGTCGAGTAACGTATCTCGGTAATACATATCTATGCTTGGAACGAGCAAGGCCTAGGACGTTACGTCGAGTAACGTCGAGTACCGTATCTCGGTAATACATATCTATGCTTGGAACGAGCAAGGCCTAGGACGTTACGTCGAGTGACAGTCGCGTTAAGGGTCCTAGTTCTCTCCGCGTCGTGACACATGCGCTCAATGATCAATTTGTCGACAATTCCAACTTTCTCAACTCCAAATGATCCTACTTTTCATCCACAGCCTTCATTGGGGGACAGCGATTTTGTATCAAGTTTCGATGTTGATGAATGGACAAATAGTGATTTTTTCAAGTGTTGTTATCTCAATTATAATAGTCCTACCATGTTATAGCAACCCCAATCATTAATCAACATATTGTCTTTTATTGCTTTGCATTATTGTATAAATTTTGAAATTGAAAACATAATAAATAAGTTTATTGAAGCTAATAGGCCTAGGGTATCTTATTATTATTTCATATTCATTTTGTCTTAGACCTAAACTGACTAAAAATAGAAAATCAACATATTGTCTTTTATTGCCGTGCATTATTGTATACATTTTGAAATTGAAAATATAATAAATAAGTTTGTCGAAGCTAATAGGCCTAGGGTATCTTATTATTATTTCATATTCATTTTGTCTTAGACCTAAATTGATTGAAAATAGAAAATCAACATCTAGCCTATTGTCTTTTATTGCCTCGTGTTACAGTGAAACCTCTACGCATCATTCCCAGATCCATTTTTTTCCTGCTTGTCCCATTAATTATTTCTCACCTCATTCCCATAAAACCAATTTTAAATTTTCCTGGATGGATTGTTCTCCTGCACGGATGGTTTCATTTTCCTGGCCCTTTGAAAAACGATGGATAGAAGTTTCACTGTATTGTATAAATTTTGAAATTGAAAATATAATACAGTATATAAGTTTGTTGAAGCTAATCTCTTATTATTATTTTGCATTCATTCTGTCTTACGCCTAAATTGACTAAAATTCAGGCCCTCGTGTTGGCAGTACCTGAAACAGCTGTGTGATGCGGTCGCGTACTTCCGTCGAATCGTCGGGCATGAGGGCGTCGAGCGTGCCCTTGTCCAGCACGACGCTGAACTGTCCCGCCGCGTACGTTGTGTTCAGAGCGTCCATCTTCTCGTACACCATGCCGGGACGACTGCGGCCGTGCGACTCCTGCATCTGACGGATCACCACGTCGCTGATGTCGATGTTCGTGATGTTTCTGACGACGGACAGCACACGGTTACTCTCTCCACAGATAATATTGATAATAGAAAGGCTTTTCAATACGGTAATTCACAAATTTAATCAGTCATGAACAAATAATATTGCGAAGAAAAAAAAAATATATAAGTGTACAGGAATACCATATCATAATTTACCAATTGCATTTAATGAAATAAAGAGTAGGCCTATATGTACGGTAATTGAGATAGCAGACGACTGCTAAATAAAATATCTACGTAATAATTTTAAAAGAAATAAGACCCGATGGTCTGGACACTTACCGCGAAGCCTGCCACTTGAAATAACGTCCTAGGCCTGGATAGCTCCAAGAGACTAAAGACTTTGATTGGATAATGTTCTCTAGGAGAGCTAAATATCATGACAATACAAGACAATAATAGAGTCTCTTGGAACGCAAAAATATGAATTATTTCTAGCCCACCTCAAGACCAGTGCTGAGATTTTGTGCTAACGACAATGGAAATACACAGATAGGCCTACTGGGCATGTTGCCGTGGTACTTAGCTCTGCTAGTGAATATAAACCAATCCAAATCCTTAGTTTCTTGTAGCTAGCTAGGCTTAGGATGTTATTTCAAGTCGTGGTAAGCGTCCTGATCACACATTTTCTGCTCAGTGCCACTTTGATAAGTTCTCATCCCTGTTTTACATAATGGTTCTCAATAAGGCCACACCTTTCCTTAAGAACCTTTTTCAACTCACCGATAGCCCACATCATACATATCGGCACTAAGTGTCGAGTTTCCACATCCGATCATCAAAAGCTCATCCTTAGGTTTTATGTACTTATGTAGGAGGCCGCACAATTCAGGATATTCTCCATACCTAGTAGTCACGAGAAAAAATACAATTAGGGCACAGCTTTGCTATGATTCAGTAGCGTCACTTAGGTAGCCGTACGTGCCGTCATTAAGTATAGAGGTTCTATACTTAATGGTGCCGTATTTGCAAATATGACCGTGCATGCCAAGTCCCTCCAAGTGTTTGTGCATCAAAATACATGTAGGCCTAGGGCCTAGTTGCACATGCATCTGAGTTCCATCTAGCACCTTATAGGGAATTGTATAGGGCCTAGGTTCTCTACGCGATTGGTGATAGCAACGTAATACGAAGCAAGGACGCAACAGCCACAAAAGCGCTATCATCGACTTGGCAATCTTGATGGTTCATGTAAATATTGTCAAAGCATGGACCAGGTCATTAGAAACCGTAGTCAGAGCTTATTTCACAATTCCAGCAAGTCGTTCAATTGCGTATGAAGTATAGAAGTGACGCTCCTGGGTTCTATCTATACTGTGATTAGGAGTATAGGTATATTAATAATTATAAGGAAGCATTACAGTAGTCGACTAGCAATAGTCTAGGTCTCAATCATAAGCAGGACCATTGAGTATATAGGCTTAGGCCCCAGTGCTTCATTTTTTTTTAGGTTATGGTATAGGTTATGTTAGGTTACAGTACTAACCATTCAAAAGCCTTCGAGCCACGTTTCTTGAAGAATGTATTCCAATACTCCTTTTCACCAAACTCTTCGCGAGATTTTGGTAGAAGATTCATTATTTCAACTTATAAATATACTTAATTCACAACCAAATATGTAAACAGTGAGGCCTGGTCTAGTCTCCCGGCCAACGTGACTCCAGCTGTCTCAGTGTGCAGTGTGTTGTACGACTAGAGGCCTAAAATAGGGGTATTCGAACTTATATAGTCCTGCCAATGCAATGTGCATGAGTTGATAAAACATGGATTTATGGTTTATTATTATCACAATTTTGCTGTGTACTATATATGTCAAATTTGACTTATGAAAATAAATCACTCGATACATAGTAAGTATTTTAACATGCAAGTTTCACACTGATAAGTTGAATACTTTGCAAGACCATAAGACTGTCAGCATTGAGATATTCAATATACATTGTAAGGAGAAATATTTATAATTAACTTCTGATTTATGGACTCGAATGATTTTTATGAATTTACTATGATGTTGTTTTCAAATTTTAAATTTCGGTCGTCACCTATTATTGTTCTTTTACCAACTCTTTCGATCATTTTTGTTACTTCTTTACATTACTTTGTTCTGTTATTCTGTTAATGTTCATATTCATATTTTATTTATTGATTCCTATCCTGTAAAATATATAATATATAAATGTATATATAATGTGTATATATATATGTGTATATATATGTATAATATATAATGTTCACTGTCACAACACCAGACACAAAAATGAATTACGTGGAATTTCTCATAGGACTAATCTTTTCAAGCAAGATACTCAGTGCTTTGGTATATTACCTTACAATGCGTTACCACAGTGTATAAAATCTATCAACGCCAAAAATAAATTTAAAATATCCCTTAAACAATTTTTAGTTGAACAATCATTCTACTCGATTGAAGACTATTTTGAAGTGTGCAAATTCTATCAGTAAGACCAAGACCAATATCATTGTTCTTTATGTGTGTATACAATATTATATATTTATATGTGATATGATTTGTTTTTCATCCATACCGATATGAAGTTCTATTAATGTAGGCCTATGTAATGTGTTGTATATTTATTTAATTATGTGTGTTTGTTTTAATTATCATGACGGTCCATATGATGCACGTTTTAACCACTGTTTATACTACATGGATATGTGTGTCCAATTTGGACAAATATTTAATAAATAAATAAATAAATATATATATAATTCACTAGGTGGCCTATACTATTGTAACATGTATTTTATAGCAATACATATTATTATTATCATT
This sequence comes from Brachyptera risi, assembly GCA_964007535.1. Classification (NCBI taxonomy): domain Eukaryota; kingdom Metazoa; phylum Arthropoda; class Insecta; order Plecoptera; family Taeniopterygidae; genus Brachyptera; species Brachyptera risi. The sequence continues at coordinate 44,160,136 of OZ023332.1, forward strand.
ATTATAACGCGAGGATAGTTAGCATGAGTTGCATGACATAATGTTATCTCTGACATAGTTAACCGGAAGCCATTGTTTCTCTGACTGAAGGCTAAGCAATACATTGTCTTTATCACGCACTTGTTCACGTCCACCATTCGTTTCTTACTGATCGACTGGAATGTATTGTTGATGTGAAATAATATCTCATAGATAGAGCCTTTCAAGGCGTCCCTAGTTTCAATAGGGCGAAAAGTTCCCGCTAGGAGGCTTTCACAGATATATTTAACCATAGAACTTGATGAATATATCACGTGACACAGACAATATTTGTCGAGAATGCCAATGAGACAAATTTTATAATAACCAATGTGGAGAGATTATTTGTACATGTAACAGTAACACTTGATATTTACCTCACAGCGTACCGTTACATACAAATAACATGTAACATATTGTGAATGTTTATTATGTTTACAGTATTCTATAAGATACTTCTCTGAATGGTGTGAAGCAGTTTCACTATACAATATGTTCAGAAGGAAAGCCACTGCGATCGTTTATATGTGATGCTGACACTGAAATGTTACAGGTTCCTTCAAAGCAGGGTTCACATAACGGCTTCGTTTCTTGTCCGACACGAGTCCGATCATAGTTGAATATATATAAATAAATATCTTTCGCATGGTTCCAATAAGTCAGTTCGAGAGGTGTCAAAACACCATCATCTAGGGCCAATTAAATCCAATCCTGTCATCTTCATCCCATATATAAATAATAAATATATATTATACATTTTATATATATATATATATATATATATATATATATATATATATATATATATATATATCTATATACGAAAAAAAAAAATTCATGGGTATATATATATATATATATATATAATGAATATATATTACAAAAAAAAAAGTACATATTCAATCATCCAGAAACTCTCTCACACTATAACTAGGCAAACGCGTTATGTGTTTCCGCGTTGATGGATGAGCTGGAACATATCAACTTATCTTTGGATTGGTTGTTATATATATATATATATATATATATATATATATATATATATATATATATATATATATATATATATACACCTTGAGATCCATACCATTACATCACTGTCATCTTATTTTCCATTATTAATTTATATGATCATAAAGAAGGCTTTGTTTTAATCGTTTACAATCAAGTGGTGACACTTGTTGCTTTGATTTAATAGGTATCTTAATAGCTTTGAATAATTAACACAAATTACATTAAATATTTGTTTACATCGAAACGGCTGATCCGATTTGAGTGAAAGTTCGGAATAATGTGTACCATTATCAGATTGAAATTTCCAGAGAATTTGAATCCTCTCAGATGAAATATTTTTCACGATTTTTTTCCTCTGGGTTATTCTAACGGGATTTTTGAAAACTTTGGAATGAGTTTTTTTCAGAAGTGGTTCAACCGATCGCGCCTCAAAACTATACAGTATCGAATTGGATAAGGATACTTGTGTGTGCCAAGTTTCAACTGATTTTGAATTTTCGTCTGACCTGTGGAGCGCGAACAAAAAAAAAAAAAAAAAAAAACGGGCACTTTTTTTTCGGGTATGGCGAAATTATTGAGTCTTCGCTTCGCTCATCCAATAACATTCATCAATTAGGTGTGTTTTAAGTCTGAATTTGAATGAATTCGTTCTATTAGTTTCGAGTGCAAGGGTAATGAATTATAGAAGTGAATGTCAGCATGTGTGAGTCCAGTTTTGATAATAGGCTTCTGTCAAGTGACGTCACTCATTGTTGAAAGAGACAGACAACAATGTCCACCAGGTGGAATTGACCAATCAGAATGTATGCTAGTCCATCAGTTCGCTGTATTGCTATGGTAATGATTGTTTGTCATTTGTTATACGTGACAGAAGCCTATAGATAGATTACACTCTATCACATTCACAATATTTTTTTCCTCATTTTATTTTTCATTATAATTTAATTTGTCGATTGCGTATAATCATAAACTTTACATCTGCTGTCAATCGAAAGAAGTGATCATTGCCCAAGAGACTTAGTTCAAAGTGGAAGATATATCAACATTCGTGTGTTTATACTGAAAGACTTTTATCTACGGCGAAAAATTATGGCCACAGACAGCGCAGTCCTGGTGTTAGAGTTCATTAGTTTTAAATAATCAAAATGGGGTGGTAAGATCACCCTTGTGGTGCCCCGTCCAAACGATCCTATCTTTCATCGTTATAGCCTTAATTGGGGAACAATGATTTTTTATCAAGTTTCGATGTTATTAAAATTTTTTTTTCTGGTGTCATGGTTATGTTCTTCACCTAAATCATGGATAAGATATTTATTTTCCAAAACATATGTACTAAAACTAATGTTGTGCTGTAGCGGATGGAGAATATAAGACATGAGAATAAGAAGCCTCTTTACATCTTGCCTACCAGCTTGATTGCAGACGTTCGGGGCCCAAGTTGGCAACGGGAAACCAATCATCGTATTGACTTAAAGTTTCCGGCTAAATGATCACTAGTATTCAATACGTGCTCGTACGAAGAGCTTTAGTTCGTGGTATGTTTTCAACTCTTTCAAAATAATTGTCAAAAATTAACATGTTTCTACCTGTTTTTGATTGTTTTTACGATTCTTCCAGAGTAGATGAGTTGAAAAATATGATTTTCAGGGAACGTAGAGGCACAGATATACTCATTGTTGTTTCATTCCAAAGAAGGATTGAACTGATTGGTCCCACCGTTTACCCACCATGTGTTGGGAGCTAAAGGCCTGTATTGACGCGTTTTGTCCTGTTTTGACCGTTCCCTGCAGGTTTTACTCATGGGTTGTGAGATGTCAAGTAGCCTCTTAAGCTATTATACTGTTGGCAATTATTATTTTCAAATATCGTATAGTGAGTAATGTATCTAAGAGCCTTTTTTAACAACTTATAATCAAGTGTTGATTAGTTAATTATTGATTATAGGATATAAGAAAATAGTACAGGCCTACCTATATGACTAAGGGTGAAAACGAGTCAAGTTGCTAATTATTATATAACCTAATAGAGTAATTATATCTTGATATAACCAAATAGTATTGCATTATGTACAATGTACTCATATTTAATGTATTATGCACTTTTGTATTGTTTAACACACTGTTTAATAATTGTATACACAATGTCTAGGTTTTGTACACCTGAATTGACTGCAACTTGTACTGCATTTGTGTGGCGCGGGCTAGCCTAGCACATTTCTCCAGGCTGAGTATAGCTGAGTATAGCGCTTCAGGAGATCGGGCTCTGTGTTCGCTTCCCGCCATTGTCGACCGTCCTGGCTGAGGTTTGTCGTGGTTTCCCACAGTCGCTAGAGAATAACTCCTGATATCTGGCCATGACCGTCACCTTCCCATCATCCCGACAGACCAAAGTGGACTACCCATCTTGGGATAGATTTTGGGGTTGATTTTGTAATTTGCACGGTTCAAGTTTTACTACCATTCATATCTGTAGAATACACCTGGCGGGAAGTGTTTGCCCTATGAAGACTGCGGACGTCTTAACAGTCGTCTGGAGGTCATCGCTAAAGCTCATGGAACATTGATTTGGTCAGATTTTGAAACCTAGATTTAATGAGTTGATGCCCTAAAGATCACGCATGTTGTTTACTCTCTCTTGTGATGCCAGATCGACACGTCCGACCGTCAGTGGTGATGGGCCGAGGGGACGGGCGATCGTGCCCGTCACATGGCTCGTGGCAGGTGTACCGACAATAGTAAGTCTACACATTCTAAGCTGAGATCGTGGATTTACACACACCAAGGAGAACGTAGCATTTGTGTTGAGATATTTATAATATAATGATAATAATAATAATAGTAGTAAAGGTTGTTTATTTATCATTCATTTACATAAAACATTAGGTTCACTTTTTCCACAAAGCCTAGCACAAGGCTTATCTGTGGATTAGACAGAGAATAATACAATGTGTATTATAATATAATATATAATATATTATATAATATAATATATAATCAATTATATATAATTAAATATAATTAAATATAATTAATATAATGTATATTATTTAATACAATGTGTAAACAATGTATTTTGTAAAAGACAAATAAATAAATATTACAATACCACGAAAAACCTCTGTCAGGATAGTCGATCATGGCGGTAATCGAACCCCGGTCTCCCGAATATCGGCTCAGTGTATTAACCACTCGACCACACGTCTCAGTGAAACCTAATTTCAGTGTTGTCACGTCCTTCAAGCTATAGTTATCTAACTATCTATTTATATCTATGTATCAAAGTGTCTATATTGTATGACATAAGTAATCAGAATAACTTAAATTCTATAATTGATTCATCTCAATTCCGTATCAATCAATCTGGAATCTTGTAATGTATCATTATTTTGTTGTATTATATGTTCGATATACTATAATTACTGATTCGTTGATAAGTCATAAATGATGCCTTACTGCCATACTCAAATGTAATGCTATTTATAAGTTATATTGTGAAATATGTAAATTGTGTACCAATTTTCTCGAAAGAGGGAAGGAATAAACACTACTACTACTACTAACAAATACATCCCAAGATGCAGGCAATATTTGTAGAAATGCTAATATGTCAAATGTTATAATAAGTAAAGTGGAAAGATCACTTGTATGTAACAGAAACACTCGATATTTCCACCTCACAGCGTACCGTTACATACAAATAACACGTAACAATTGTGAATGTTTATTATAGATGGACAGTATTTTATAAGCTACTTCTCTAAATGGTGTGAAGCAGTTTCACTACAATACGTTCCGATGGAAAGTCACTGCGATCGTTTATATGTTACTTTGACACTGAAAATATAATCACTAGAAGTTGACGGTTCGCATTTTCATATAAGCTATTTCCTCGAAAGAGGTTTAAAGGAATAAACACTACTACTACAACTAGTTCCGGACCTGCGCATGGCGATGCAGTCTGTGTGTCTGATGCTGCGCGGACCAGAGGTACGGCGAGATGCACCGAGATGCACTTCCCGATGCACCTGCCGCGTGTACCGCTGCACTAAGTGCACTCGTCGGACTGCATTCCTCAGTGCACCGTGCACACGCGATCCAACCTCTCATCTGGCCACGAGCAAACGGGCGAACACTTTTTGTAGCCGAAAATCTAACTCTAATTTCGAATACATTTCTTGATGTTATTAATGACGTTTGGTTTAAATGACCAACCTGTATTACGTATACAGTGTATGATAATGTGTAAGCAAAACGATAAAAAATTATTCCGTACTAACAATATAAGAAATAAAAATATTAACGGCATATTTTTATATTTTTATTCTTATTTTATTAAAAAAAAACAAGAAGAATTTAAGAATTAGAAAGGAAGAACTTGTATTTGAGTCCGAAGCTGTATATAATAAGGTGAGGTGATTAGATAATGATGAATAATATAATATATAATATAATAATATGAATAATATGAATATTATAAAATAATATACAATGAACAATAAGAATATCTCTTCCTCATGTAAATGTTTGCTTTGTTTTCTATCCTCGCAATTATTATTATTTCAATATTCATTATTGTTGAATGAGTAATATATATATATATATATATATATATATATATATATATATATATATATATATATATATATATATATATATATATAAACATATATATATATATATATATATATATATATATATATATCTATATATATCTATATATATATATATATATATATATATATATATATATATATATATATATATATATATATATATATATATATATTTGGGATGTTATAGTTATGTCGAAAAAGATACGCCTCGACCGGCATCCCAAATATATATAACATCCCAAATATCGAGATATTGGATCGAATCCAAGAAGTTTAATTATCATATATATATATATATATATATATATATATATATATATATATATATATATATATATATATATTCATTATATTTCATTAATTCAATCTAGAGTACTCAACTACTTTTCAATTGAATAATATCAATTGGAATCATTAATAGTATTGATGGAGTGGTTATAGCTGGAATTCTAGTGGCCCATCACATGATTATTGGGGGGGTCAGCCGACGCCCCCCCTGTCCCCCCCGGCTCCACCACCCCTGGATACATCCATATAATAGGCCTATATCATATCGAGTTTTCTCAGTATTTTAATTCCATTGCCTGTCGAAGGTTCCTCCATTGATCCTGATTTCAATCTCTTTCATATGTTCTACATGCGACATTTGATGTGATTGATTCTATAATTCGGATTTGGGTATTCTGTAAGTGACCTGGGGCCGTCGTATTGATTGCGTCTACCTGCTGGAGTGCATGCAATACACGACTTGATTGATTCAGATCCGTCAGTTTATTGTTATTTCTCATTCTGTATTTATATGAGTTCTACCACATTACGATTATTGTTTGCTTGGCGACCCCACCAACAGCTAGGTTATTTGGGGGTTGAAAATGAGCAGACAATGAGGAAACGATGAAGTGATGATAAGTGTAAGGACGTTTACAAAAACTCATGCCTTATGCGGGACTCGAACCCACGCCCGACGGTGACTATAGTTTCTGAAGCGGTGCCTCAGCTGACCACATTTATGCTAACCTACTCGTACGAGAGAAAAAAGTCATCCACTAAAATATTAATCGATATGGAAGAATAATTTAGAAAACAAAACAAAAATCACCTATATTATAATAAATAGAAGGAAAAAGAGGAAAACAGAGGAATTCGAGTATATTCATATACAAAAGAGACCCCCGCTTTGTTTTCTTTGGTTGTGGTGTAAGAAGAAACAGAAGATCAAGATGATAAGAAGATTGAAGAATTTTTCTCCCACTTTTATTTAACAAATTTTGTTACTTGATTATTCGATTTATTACTTACTCCAGCTATTCACGATAGTTTGATTCAACATCGATCATCATTTCGATATCGAATCGAAGACATGAGATATCGAATCGAAGACATGAGATATCGAATGGTAACCCTACTTTCGAGAGTACTTCGCATAACCACAGATTTATATGACCGAGATACGTTACTCAACGTCAAGAAGGCGTTCATATTAGTGTCTCGGCAGTAGCTTCACACCGCTTTGCAAACCAGGAAGTTTCCCTCATATTAGACATATATTAGTGATAATATAGAATGCCTTGCTTAGATTCTATTTGTAAATGTCCAATATGGCCACCGAGATTGTAACGAGCACATGTCGCTATCGGCTGGAAGAGTAACGTATCTCGATGATGTAATATAGAATGCTTTACTTGGATTCTATTTGTAAATGTCCAATATGGCCACCGAGATTGGAACGAGCATATGTCGCTATCGGCTGCAGGAGTAACATATCTCAGTGAGGTAATATAGAATGCCTTGCTTGGATTCTATTTGTAAATGTCCAATATGGCCACCGAGATTGTAACGAGCACATGTCGCTATCGGCTGGAAGAGTAACGTATCTCGATGATGTAGCTATGGGGCATATCTATCTGACTCAATCGTCTTACAACGCATATGCTGCGTTTGCGTGGCGCGTTATGTTATACTCGTTATTTGTTGTAACAGTTTATATTATCTACAAACATCTGTTAGCTGAAAGTCGAGCGTTTTGTTACCGTTGATGTACACAAGTCAAGTAATTATTGGCGCACGGAACGTAAAGCTTCGAATGATGCGCGCGCATTGGACAGGGTTGTCAAGGGTGGCCAAGGACGAGGGACGTGAATCCTGGAACTATGAGAATCAGGAAATATACTTAACAAGTCTCATGGGAGAAATGTTTACTGGGAGAGCTACCTGTCATGGCAACACCAACACGTCTGGTCTCTGTGTATTTCCACTGTTGTTAGAACAAAATTATCCCTGCTTATGAGGTGTGCTCGAAATGTGTAAGATTATTCAGTCCAAGAGACCGTGAATTCGTTACTGTATATATATATATATATATATATATATATATATATATATATATATATATATATATATATATATATATATGAGCGTACATATATATATATATATATATATATATATATATATATATATATATATATATATATATATATATATATATATATATATATATATATATATATATATATCCGTATATATATATTATTTAAGTCCCAGAATGGTCACATTTTTATGATTTGACAATTCGTTCATATATATATATATATATATATATATTATATATATATATATATATAAGTTATGAAGAATGTTCTCGCGGATTGGGTGGAATGTGGTTTCGTTTTCTCGGGTTGACCGCGTTTGCTCTTTGGGGTAAAATTGCGGTCCCAAGAGGGTGGACCTTGTCTTCTATTCCAACGTTTCGGCAGGATGTGACCTGCCATCATCAGGGATTCTTCTTGACGGTTTGGCGAACGTAAATCCACTGAGCGGCACAGCGTCGAGCCGCCTCATATTCTCGCGTGATGTTTCAGGTCAATCAGTCAAACCGACTGACCTGTGCAGTGGTGTACAAAACAACCACACCGACAAAGCTCCATAAGAGTAGGATGGAGGTCCTCGTATTCACTCATCTAATCAATTCTCAATTCTTATTTCTTTCTTTCTACTCTTTCATCAATTTTCTGTTTTTAATAATGGTGTTAGTTGGTTACTGTGGTATACATATTGATTGTCCTGTAACATCATGCAGCTTCAACCCAGTCCTATGCTCCTGTCACATCCCCCTGCCCGGGTTCGATCCCCGCACGCGCCAGATGCACGGCCCGGCACGGCCCGGCTGGCACCTGCCGCCGGACCGTGGCCAGCAGCAGGGCGGCCGATGCTCCCGTTAATCTCGGCCCGGTCTCTAACGCACCTGTCCTCACATCATGTCCCAAACATTACACAACCAATGACCTGAACTCGTGTTTACAACCTTCCCATCACTACTCACACCTCACCGAGATACCTTACTCCTGCGGCCGATAGCGTCATATGCTCGTTCCAATCTCGGCGGCCATATTAGACATTCACAAATAGAATCCAAGCAAGGCATTCTATATTACCTCACCGAGATACGTTACTCCTGCAGCCGATAGCGACATATGCTCGTTCCAATCTCGGCGCCCATATTGGACATACAAATATAATCCAAGCAAGGCATTCTATATTACCTCACCGAGATACGTTACTTCTGCAGCCGATAGCGACATTATGCTCGTTCCAATCTCGGCGGCCATATTGGACATACAAATAGAATCCAAGCAAGGCATTCTATATTATCACTATAATATATGTCGAATATGTCTGAAACTTCCCGGTCTGCAAAGCGATGTGAAGCTACTGCCGAGACACAGCCTTCTTAACGTTGAGTAACGTATCTCGGTGATATAGATCTATGGATATAATAATATATAATATAATATAGATTTTCACACATTTGGATCGCTTTTAATAACTTTGGTTTGTATGATTCTATTTTTAAATAATATACTTCTGTCAAGTGACGTCATGCATTGTTAGAGAGACAGACAACAATGCTAACCGGTTGACGTCATGCATTGTTAGAGAGACGGACAACAATGCTAACCGGTTGACGTCATGCATTGTTAGAGAGACGGACAACAATGCTAACCGGTTGACGTCATGCGTTGTTAGAGAGACAGACAACAATGCTAACCGGTTGACGTCATGCGTTGTTAGAGAGACAGACACCAATGCTAACCGGCTGACGTCATGCGTTGTTAGAGAGACAGACAACAATGCTAACCGGTTGACGTCATGCGTTGTTAGAGAGACAGACAACAATGCTAACCGGTTGACGTCATGCATTGTTAGAGAGACAGACAACAATGCTAACCGGTTGACGTCATGCGTTGTTAGAGAGACAGACAACAATGCTAACCGGTTGACGTCATGCGTTGTTAGAGAGACAGACAACAATGCTAACCGGTTGACGTCATGCATTGTTAGAGAGACAGACAACAATGCTAACCGGTTGACGTCATGCATTGTTAGAGAGACAGACAACAATGCTAACCGGTTGACGTCATGCGTTGTTAGAGAGACAGACAACAATGCTAACCGGTTGACGTCATGCATTGTTAGAGAGACAGACAACAATGCTAACCGGTTGACGTCATGCATTGTTAGAGAGACAGACAACAATGCTAACCGGTTGACGTCATGCATTGTTAGAGAGACAGACAACAATGCTAACCGGTTGACGTCATGCGTTGTTAGAGAGACAGACAACAATGCTAACCGGTTGACGTCATGCATTGTTAGAGAGACAGACAACAATGCTAACCGGTTGACGTCATGCATTGTTAGAGAGACAGACAACAATGCTAACCGGTTGACGTCATGCATTGTTAGAGAGACAGACAACAATGCTAACCGGTTGACGTCATGCATTGTTAGAGAGACAGACAACAATGCTAACCGGTTGACGTCATGCGTTGTTAGAGAGACAGACAACAATGCTAACCGGTTGACGTCATGCGTTGTTAGAGAGACAGACAACAATGCTAACCGGTTGACGTCATGCATTGTTAGAGAGACAGACAACAATGCTAACCGGTTGACGTCATGCATTGTTAGAGAGACAGACAACAATGCTAACCGGTTGACGTCATGCATTGTTAGAGAGACAGACAACAATGCTAACCGGTTGACGTCATGCATTGTTAGAGAGACAGACAACAATGCTAACCGGTTGACGTCATGCATTGTTAGAGAGACAGACAACAATGCTAACCGGTTGACGTCATGCATTGTTAGAGAGACAGACAACAATGCTAACCGGTTGACGTCATGCATTGTTAGAGAGACAGACAACAATGCTAACCGGTTGACGTCATGCATTGTTAGAGAGACAGACAACAATGCTAACCGGTTGACGTCATGCGTTGTTAGAGAGACAGACAACAATGCTAACCGGTTGACGTCATGCGTTGTTAGAGAGACAGACAACAATGCTAACCGGTTGACGTCATGCATTGTTAGAGAGACAGACAACAATGCTAACCGGTTGACGTCATGCATTGTTAGAGAGACAGACAACAATGCTAACCGGTTGACGTCATGCATTGTTAGAGAGACAGACAACAATGCTAACCGGTTGACGTCATGCATTGTTAGAGAGACAGACAACAATGCTAACCGGTTGACGTCATGCGTTGTTAGAGAGACAGACAACAATGCTAACCGGTTGACGTCATGCGTTGTTAGAGAGACAGACAACAATGCTAACCGGTTGACGTCATGCATTGTTAGAGAGACAGACAACAATGCTAACCGGTTGACGTCATGCATTGTTAGAGAGACAGACAACAATGCTAACCGGTTGACGTCATGCATTGTTAGAGAGACAGACAACAATGCTAACCGGTTGACGTCATGCATTGTTAGAGAGACAGACAACAATGCTAACCGGTTGACGTCATGCATTGTTAGAGAGACAGACAACAATGCTAACCGGTTGACGTCATGCGTTGTTAGAGAGACAGACAACAATGCTAACCGGTTGACGTTATGCATTGTTAGAGAGACAGACAACAATGCTAACCGGCTGACGTCATGCGTTGTTAGAGAGACGGACAACAATGCTAACCGGTTGACGTCATGCGTTGTTAGAGAGACAGACAACAATGCTAACCGGTTGACGTCATGCGTTGTTAGAGAGACAGACACCAATGCTAACCGGTTGACGTCATGCGTTGTTAGAGAGACAGACAACAATGCTAACCGGCTGACGTCATGCGTTGTTAGAGAGACAGACAACAATGCTAACCGGCTGACGTCATGCGTTGTTAGAGAGACAGACACCAATGCTAACCGGTTGACGTCATGCGTTGTTAGAGAGACAGACAACAATGCTAACCGGTTGACGTCATGCGTTGTTAGAGAGACAGACAACAATGCTAACCGGTTGACGTTATGCATTGTTAGAGAGACAGACAACAATGCTAACCGGTTGACGTCATGCGTTGTTAGAGAGACAGACACCAATGCTAACCGGTTGACGTCATGCGTTGTTAGAGAGACAGACAACAATGCTAACCGGTTGACGTCATGCGTTGTTAGAGAGACAGACAACAATGCTAACCGGTTGATGTCATGCGTTGTTAGAGAGACAGACACCAATGCTAACCGGTTGACGTCATGCGTTGTTAGAGAGACAGACAACAATGCTAACCGGTTGACGTCATGCATTGTTAGAGAGACGGACAACAATGCTAACCGGTTGACGTCATGCGTTGTTAGAGAGACAGACAACAATGCTAACCGGTTGACGTCATGCGTTGTTAGAGAGACAGACAACAATGCTAACCGGTTGACGTCATGCATTGTTAGAGAGACAGACAACAATGCTAACCGGTTGACGTCATGCGTTGTTAGAGAGACAGACAACAATGCTAACCGGTTGACGTCATGCATTGTTAGAGAGACGGACAACAATGCTAACCGGTTGACGTCATGCATTGTTAGAGAGACGGACAACAATGCTAACCGGTTGACGTCATGCGTTGTTAGAGAGACAGACAACAATGCTAACCGGTTGACGTCATGCGTTGTTAGAGAGACAGACACCAATGCTAACCGGCTGACGTCATGCGTTGTTAGAGAGACAGACACCAATGCTAACCGGTTGACGTCATGCGTTGTTAGAGAGACAGACAACAATGCTAACCGGTTGACGTCATGCATTGTTAGAGAGACAGACAACAATGCTAACCGGTTGACGTCATGCATTGTTAGAGAGACAGACAACAATGCTAACCGGTTGACGTCATGCATTGTTAGAGAGACAGACAACAATGCTAACCGGTTGACGTCATGCATTGTTAGAGAGACGGACAACAATGCTAACCGGTTGACGTCATGCATTGTTAGAGAGACAGACAACAATGCTAACCGGTTGACGTCATGCATTGTTAGAGAGACAGACAACAATGCTAACCGGTTGACGTCATGCATTGTTAGAGAGACAGACAACAATGCTAACCGGTTGACGTCATGCGTTGTTAGAGAGACAGACAACAATGCTAACCGGTTGACGTCATGCGTTGTTAGAGAGACAGACAACAATGCTAACCGGTTGACGTCATGCATTGTTAGAGAGACAGACAACAATGCTAACCGGTTGACGTCATGCATTGTTAGAGAGACAGACAACAATGCTAACCGGTTGACGTCATGCATTGTTAGAGAGACAGACAACAATGCTAACCGGTTGACGTCATGCATTGTTAGAGAGACAGACAACAATGCTAACCGGTTGACGTCATGCATTGTTAGAGAGACAGACAACAATGCTAACCGGTTGACGTCATGCGTTGTTAGAGAGACAGACAACAATGCTAACCGGTTGACGTTATGCATTGTTAGAGAGACAGACAACAATGCTAACCGGCTGACGTCATGCGTTGTTAGAGAGACGGACAACAATGCTAACCGGTTGACGTCATGCGTTGTTAGAGAGACAGACAACAATGCTAACCGGTTGACGTCATGCGTTGTTAGAGAGACAGACACCAATGCTAACCGGTTGACGTCATGCGTTGTTAGAGAGACAGACAACAATGCTAACCGGCTGACGTCATGCGTTGTTAGAGAGACAGACAACAATGCTAACCGGCTGACGTCATGCGTTGTTAGAGAGACAGACACCAATGCTAACCGGTTGACGTCATGCGTTGTTAGAGAGACAGACAACAATGCTAACCGGTTGACGTCATGCGTTGTTAGAGAGACAGACAACAATGCTAACCGGTTGACGTTATGCATTGTTAGAGAGACAGACAACAATGCTAACCGGTTGACGTCATGCGTCGTTAGAGAGACAGACACCAATGCTAACCGGTTGACGTCATGCGTTGTTAGAGAGACAGACAACAATGCTAACCGGTTGACGTCATGCGTTGTTAGAGAGACAGACAACAATGCTAACCGGTTGATGTCATGCGTTGTTAGAGAGACAGACACCAATGCTAACCGGTTGACGTCATGCGTTGTTAGAGAGACAGACAACAATGCTAACCGGTTGACGTCATGCATTGTTAGAGAGACGGACAACAATGCTAACCGGTTGACGTCATGCGTTGTTAGAGAGACAGACAACAATGCTAACCGGTTGACGTCATGCGTTGTTAGAGAGACAGACAACAATGCTAACCGGTTGACGTCATGCATTGTTAGAGAGACAGACAACAATGCTAACCGGTTGACGTCATGCGTTGTTAGAGAGACAGACAACAATGCTAACCGGTTGACGTCATGCATTGTTAGAGAGACGGACAACAATGCTAACCGGTTGACGTCATGCATTGTTAGAGAGACGGACAACAATGCTAACCGGTTGACGTCATGCGTTGTTAGAGAGACAGACAACAATGCTAACCGGTTGACGTCATGCGTTGTTAGAGAGACAGACACCAATGCTAACCGGCTGACGTCATGCGTTGTTAGAGAGACAGACACCAATGCTAACCGGTTGACGTCATGCGTTGTTAGAGAGACAGACAACAATGCTAACCGGTTGACGTCATGCATTGTTAGAGAGACAGACAACAATGCTAACCGGTTGACGTCATGCATTGTTAGAGAGACAGACAACAATGCTAACCGGTTGACGTCATGCATTGTTAGAGAGACAGACAACAATGCTAACCGGTTGACGTCATGCATTGTTAAAGAGACAGACAACAATGCTAACCGGTTGATGTCATGCATTGTTAAAGAGACAGACAACAATGCTAACCGGTTGACGTCATGCATTGTTAGAGAGACAGACACCAATGCTAACCGGTTGACGTCATGCATTGTTAAAGAGACAGACAACAATGCTAACCGGTTGATGTCATGCATTGTTAAAGAGACAGACAACAATGCTAACCGGTTGATGTTAAAGGGCATCACAACCATGAAACTAGAATTTAACGAATGAGGACGATATTTATTTCCCTTATTTTAGAGAAAACTAGAAATCACCATCTCAATTTCAGAATCCATTCGTCCTCCAGGACCCGCCCCTTTTCCATCATAGTCGTGACGTAGACATTACTCGATTCTGTTTATGTTTCTTCACAGAATCGGTAATATCTACGTCATGACACGTGGTCTCATGAGTCGTGACGTAGACATTACTCGATTCTGTTTATGTTTCTTCACAGAATCGGTAATGTCTACGTCATGACACGTGGTCTCATGAGGCGTGACGTAGACATTACTCGATTCTGTTTATGTTTCTTCACAGAATCGGTAATGTCTACGTCATGACACGTGGTCTCATGAGTCGTGACGTAGACATTACTCGATTCTGTTTATGTTTCTTCACAGAATCGGTAATGTCTACGTCATGACACGTGGTCTCATGAGGCGTGACGTAGACATTACTCGATTCTGTTTATGTTTCTTCACAGAATCGGTAATGTCTACGTCATGACACGTGGTCTCATGAGGCGTGACGTAGACATTACTCGATTCTGTTTATGTTTCTTCACAGAATCGGTAATGTCTACGTCATGACACGTGGTCTCATGAGTCGTGACGTAGACATTACTCGATTCTGTTTATGTTTCTTCACAGAATCGGTAATGTCTACGTCATGACACGTGGTCTCATGAGGCGTGACGTAGACATTACTCGATTCTGTTTATGTTTCTTCACAGAATCGGTAATGTCTACGTCATGACACGTGGTCTCATGAGGCGTGACGTAGACATTACTCGATTCTGTTTATGTTTCTTCACAGAATCGGTAATGTCTACGTCATGACACGTGGTCTCATGAGGCGTGACCTAGACATTACTCGATTCTGTTTATGTTTCTTCACAGAATCGGTAATGTCTACGTCATGACACGTGGTCTCATGAGGCGTGACGTAGACATTACTCGATTCTGTTTATGTTTCTTCACAGAATCGGTAATGTCTACGTCATGACACGTGGTCTCATGAGGCGTGACGTAGACATTACTCGATTCTGTTTATGTTTCTTCACAGAATCGGTAATGTCTACGTCATGACACGTGGTCTCATGAGGCGTGACGTAGACATTACTCGATTCTGTTTATGTTTCTTCACAGAATCGGTAATGTCTACGTCATGACACGTGGTCTCATGAGTCGTGACGTAGACATTACTCGATTCTGTTTATGTTTCTTCACAGAATCGGTAATGTCTACGTCATGACACGTGGTCTCATGAGGCGTGACGTAGACATTACTCGATTCTGTTTATGTTTCTTCACAGAATCGGTAATGTCTACGTCATGACACGTGGTCTCATGAGGCGTGACGTAGACATTACTCGATTCTGTTTATGTTTCTTCACAGAATCGGTAATGTCTACGTCATGACACGTGGTCTCATGAGGCGTGACGTAGACATTACTCGATTCTGTTTATGTTTCTTCACAGAATCGGTAATGTCTACGTCATGACACGTGGTCTCATGAGGCGTGACGTAGACATTACTCGATTCTGTTTATGTTTCTTCACAGAATCGGTAATGTCTACGTCATGACACGTGGTCTCATGAGGCGTGACGTAGACATTACTCGATTCTGTTTATGTTTCTTCACAGAATCGGTAATGTCTACGTCATGACACGTGGTCTCATGAGGCGTGACGTAGACATTACTCGATTCTGTTTATGTTTCTTCACAGAATCGGTAATGTCTACGTCATGACACGTGGTCTCATGAGTCGTGACGTAGACATTACTCGATTCTGTTTATGTTTCTTCACAGAATCGGTAATGTCTACGTCATGACACGTGGTCTCATGAGTCGTGACGTAGACATTACTCGATTCTGTTTATGTTTCTTCACAGAATCGGTAATGTCTACGTCATGACACGTGGTCTCATGAGGCGTGACGTAGACATTACTCGATTCTGTTTATGTTTCTTCACAGAATCGGTAATGTCTACGTCATGACACGTGGTCTCATGAGGCGTGACGTAGACATTACTCGATTCTGTTTATGTTTCTTCACAGAATCGGTAATGTCTACGTCATGACACGTGGTCTCATGAGTCGTGACGTAGACATTACTCGATTCTGTTTATGTTTCTTCACAGAATCGGTAATGTCTACGTCATGACACGTGGTCTCATGAGTCGTGACGTAGACATTACTCGATTCTGTTTATGTTTCTTCACAGAATCGGTAATATCTACGTCATGACACGTGGTCTCATGAGTCGTGACGTAGACATTACTCGATTCTGTTTATGTTTCTTCACAGAATCGGTAATGTCTACGTCATGACACGTGGTCTCATGAGGCGTGACGTAGACATTACTCGATTCTGTTTATGTTTCTTCACAGAATCGGTAATGTCTACGTCATGACACGTGGTCTCATGAGTCGTGACGTAGACATTACTCGATTCTGTTTATGTTTCTTCACAGAATCGGTAATGTCTACGTCATGACACGTGGTCTCATGAGGC
The DNA here is from genome assembly GCA_964007535.1 of Brachyptera risi. NCBI lineage: Eukaryota > Metazoa > Arthropoda > Insecta > Plecoptera > Taeniopterygidae > Brachyptera > Brachyptera risi. The sequence continues at coordinate 44,177,607 of OZ023332.1, forward strand.
GTGACGTAGACATTACTCGATTCTGTTTATGTTTCTTCACAGAATCGGTAATGTCTACGTCATGACACGTGGTCTCATGAGTCGTGAAGTAGACATTACTCGATTCTGTTTATGTTTCTTCACAGAATCGGTAATGTCTACGTCATGACACGTGGTCTCATGAGGCGTGACGTAGACATTACTCGATTCTGTTTATGTTTCTTCACAGAATCGGTAATGTCTACGTCATGACACGTGGTCTCATGAGTCGTGAAGTAGACATTACTCGATTCTGTTTATGTTTCTTCACAGAATCGGTAATGTCTACGTCATGACACGTGGTCTCATGAGTCGTGAAGTAGACATTACTCGATTCTGTTTATGTTTCTTCACAGAATCGGTAATGTCTACGTCATGACACGTGGTCTCATAAGTCGTGACGTAAACATTACTCGATTCTGTTTATGTTTCTTCACAGAATCGGTAATGTCTACGTCACGACTTATCGTGTTTGGAGGTCAAAAAAACTAATCATAATTTCTGAAATTGAGATGATGATTTCTAGTTTTCCCTAAAATAAGGGCAAAAGAAAATATCATAATCATTTGTTATAATCTAGTTTTAGGCTTGTGATGCCCTTTAACCAATCACACTCCGTGTTGGTCCGCCGTGCAGTCCGCCGGGTTGCTATGGTAACGATTGTTGGTTATTTGTTTTACTATAGAAACAAGCCTATATAAAGTTATGTGAGAACCGGTTGTGTTTTTTTATACCTTTTTCTTTATTACCGGTAGAATTGTAGATCAAATTTGTCTGTGATTATACATTAATTCTCTGTCGAATCTCTGCTCAACAAAAAATATGCCCGTAGGCAGAGAATAACATGAAAAATATTTAAATTTAATGAAATTATCAATCTATTTGAGTGTGTTTATGAATGAATTATTTATAAGATGTATAGTGTGAAGAAGAAAAGGAGAAGGGGAGGGGGTATTGATAGTGAAATAAAAATGAATTGAAAGATGAATAAGAAATGATTCTTTGGTGTCTCATCAATTTTGTGTCATTTGTTGGACCGGATTGATCAAGAATTAGCTCTAACTGGACAGTTAAGTATATTATCAGTGTTATACATGTTTTTACTGCTCTCAGAAGAAGAGATGAGTGAGCCTCTTGTGAATAGCTAACTGGTAGTTAGTATTGTTACTGATTACGCAGGTTGATTCTTCGCCGCAGATGAAAGTATTTCAGTTTTCAAAAGTCAACATAGGTAAGAACCTTTTTCTGTGGTATATCCGGAATTACCAGCCAAATACGCGAGTGTTGACCGAGACGCCTGGCCGAGTGGCTAGCACACTGAACCGTCATTCGGGAGACCGGGGTTCGATTCCCGCCATGGTCGACAATCCTGACTGGGTTTTTTCGTGGTTTCCCTCTGTCGTTCAGGTTGATACTGGGATGGTTCCTTTACAACAGGCCACGACCGACTCCTTCCCACCATCCACAACACCTAATAAAATAACCTTCATCTCATAATTCCATTATCTCATTCATCATCCACCGACGCCAATAGATCGTAGTAATCAGTAGAGTGCGTCGTTAAACCCAATATAAATGAAATGAATGAAAGTATTCCTTGGTCTCTGGATGACGTGGGCAGCCCTGTGAGTACAGTCAACTAACGTGCTCCTAATCTGACGACATCGCATGGGACATCTGTCAATCAGCACGGGCTTCTGTCACGTGTAACAACCGTTGCCATGGCAACACAGTGACCTGATGAACTACCAATTATTGTGATTGGTTAATATCTACTGGGGACATTGTTGTCTGGCTCCAGCAACAATGGGGGATATTCATTGTTTTTTCCAAGTTTAAATTATTAATATATTTATGCACAATATCGTTGTTGCCTATCAATGCTAAGGACGACAAGGTAGGATCGTTCGGTAAGTGCACCACAAGGGCGATATCACTAATCCTAAATCATGTGTGATTGAATTTCAAATGATCAAACTATTTTGTACTATAAAGTATGAATATTTATGATAATAATATGCTGGTTAGATTGATCAATCAATTAATATCAGCATCTAGCGAAGCAGCCTAGCATGTGTGCCCTTTACAGTCGAAAATGACTCTACATAGGCCTATATACCAGACTGAGTGCAAAAATTTGAAATCATATTCCTGATGACATTCTAAACTTGGTAACATGGGAACTTGATACAAAATCATTGTTCCCCAATTAATGCTATGGATGAAATTAGGATCGATTAGACGGGGCACCACAAGGGCGATCTTACCACACCGAAGAATAATTATTCTAATTATTATTGATAACATTATAAACTGTGATTCCAGAATATCTTTCAGAAAACTGTTTCTGATGAAAAATATCCTCTAAACAGTCTACACAATGCATGCATTTTTTCAACAAGCTATGAATGCCTGCCATACTTCTCGTCAAATTCCTTATTTATGAAGTGCAATAAATTATTTTTATTATAAATGGCATCGCTTCTCCCCCGATTGAATGGAGTACCCATGGCGTGTGTAGCCGACCAGTTGCTAGTAGGATGAGCCGGTGTCGGACAGGTGAGGGTGCTACCTGAGGTGGGTGTGGGGGGGGGGGTAACGCTTGGAAGATCCACGGCCACGAGAGCAACTGCTGGCACGCGCAGCGCGGCCCGTGCCATCCAGTAGGCCGTGAAACCTCGCATCCCACATGCCGTGCTCTCAAACTACACTCATGGACACGGCAAGAACTGCGATGTCCGGCACAACTTTGTAGCTGGATTTTTTTAGAAATTGTTTTTGGGTTCAATGGAGCCACTGCATAAAAAATGGGATTAATTTTAATCGATATATTGAGAATATAAAGACATTCACACTCTTAATGCTATCACACTGTTTAGTTCTCAGAAAACAAAAAAACAACAATGATTGACGACTCGCAGTCTCCGCCCCCTTGACGCCATAAATCATACCAACAAGGCTGTTAGAACTGTAGTCAAATTCAAATATCCAATCAGGGTATCTTCAAATGATTACAAATGATATGATCCAACTGGCTGACTGGTGAAGCCACGCCTATTTCGAGTCGTCAATTCAGAGTAGACAGAAGAAATGATGCGTCAAAAAAATTACATGACCACTTATTTCTGCTTTTCTGTTTGTACTTTGTATGCATGGAAAAGTGAAAGAGTAATTTCAATTTCATGTTAAATGTCAATTGCTGCAATAATGAAGTAGTGCAATTTGAACCGCTGTAGAAGCACAGTTTGGGTTTTCAGTCTAGCTGGTTGCACAGCTATAGAACGTTGTTGCCTATCCATCGATACGATAGATAGATCTTAGTTATCATTATGGTGCGTCGTTAAACCAAATATAAATAAAATGAGTGATAGCTCATTAGACGAGCTTTAGCGAGGATTCAATTTGACATACTGAAAAAAAATTGGTGTTCGTTTTTATGTTTTTTTTTTTTAATGTTTCTTTGTCGGTTCTCCACAGGTCAAACGGCTACAGCTATCAACTTCAAACTTTTTTTCATTATGGTTCCTCATCTAACTTAGATCTGTATAGTTTTGTGGCATTATCGTATGATAACTTTTTTTTTATGAATTTTAGAAATTTCAAAAATACCTATTAGAATGAATAACACGTCGGATAAAAAAAAGAAAAACTTTTTATTTTCAAAAAAAATAAAATCTTGCGTGAAGTTGAGTTGCATTATGATACACATTTATGAGAACTTTCAGCTTGATCGGGTGAGCCATTTCGAAGAAACACCATAAAATGTGCTGAATTGGTACCACTCAAAGCAGTTTTTACCCATTTCCAACTTGAACCCAATTGGCGAATGTAGGCAAAAGTTTGGCCAAAAAAGTCGACATACTATTACTATTCGCTCGTCTAACAACGCATATATGGCGTTTTCCTAGTAAATGCCATTGTTGAGAGATGCTTGTGCTTTATTCAGTAACTTCACACTAATTCTACTGGTCACCACTGACATTACATTGACACTGACTGCTACATTTTATGTCGAACAAGAAAGAAAAACTGGTGATAAAAATTGTTTGCAATTATAATGTTGTTAATGTACAGTTGTGAAATGAGGTTATGTCAGTTATTAGTTGATGCAGTGAAGATTATCAGGTTGCCATAGCAACTATAAGAGCTGGAGGTAAACAAACTGCTACTGAAGCTGTGGTTGGAACATAGATGAGGGACATTGTTGTCCGTTTGTTACAACAATGTGTGACGTCACTTGAAAGAAGTCAGATGAAGGTATTTCGAATACCAACAGTACTGTTGCATGATTAAAATTCAGAACCAGGGAAAGATAATTTTTCAAAATTTAAAGGATGTATAAATAGTGATTTTGAAATGTTTTAAAAAAATGACGATGGTGAAAGAAATACGATTTTATGAAAATTTCTTGAGATAATTTATGATAAAATGTTGACTCTACCCTCCCTGCATTAGGTACAGACTGGGCCGTCTACCATACTCTCTGCGCAGTACCTTGTGCGCACGGCTATGATAATTACGTGAAACCTGATCTGTAAAAGTCATGTAATGTTATTTATTTGAGAAACAGCTGTTAATAACACTCTTGCTTATACTACACTGTAAGAGCAGCAGAGAAGACGACATGAACAGAACTGAACATAAAAAACACCAACACTAACGAGCCTGTCAGAGAATTTGAGATCAAGAAGTAGTTGCGTTTATTATTGTAAACCTCGTCCAATGAAATTGTAGCCCTGAAAAATAACATCAATTTAAAAGCGTAACGTTGATATTTATGTTTGTTTTGTTGATAGAAGCCTTCTTATTCTGTGAATACATTTAAAAATATATATACATATATTGGGTTTATAACTGTAGTGATATATATATATATATATATATATATATATATATATATATATATATATATATATATATATATATATATATATATATATATACGATCTATTGGCGCCGATGAATGATATATGGGATGACGAGATGAAAGGTTATTTTGGATGGTGGGAAGGAGTCGGTCGTGGCCTGTCGTTAAGGAACCATCCCAGTATTGACCTGAACGACAGAGGGGAACCATGATGCACCCCTGTCAGGATTGTCGACCATGGCAGGAATCGAACCCCGTCTCCTGAATGACGGTTCAGTGTGCTAGTCACTCGACCACTTATTCTCAGTTCGATGGATACAATGTCGAGACCAACACTGGCATATTTGCGAAGAACGCACAACCTCAATAAGATTCCAGACATAGAACTTTATATATGAGCTATATAGCCAGATTCTGTCCTGATTTTTCTAGATTTCAGATTTTTTTGAAGTTCGTAAGAATTTTATGGATTTGATATATTTTCTCACATTGAAATGTTCGATTTAGATTTCGTTGAATCATTAGATGAGCGTAATGAAGCTTTCCATTTCACACCCTGAAAAAAATGGGCTTCGTTTTTTTTTTTTTTTTGGTTTTTTGTAATTATGTACGCGGCATTCAGGTCAGAGAAATGAATGAATCAACTTGAAACTTTTTCTGAACGTTGGTGTTATACCAGAATAGGTTGGTATTGTTTTTCAGAAAAATCGGTTTGACGGTTTTTCCGGAAAAAATCGGAAACTTTGTAATATCCTCATAACCCGGAGGAAAAATACTTGAAAAACAAGAATTTTTTAAAAGCTCTCAAATTTTCACCGAATATGAACAATACTATTAAACACCTTTTCAGAGATTTTTGCAACAGTCGAATGAGAAATAACAAAGAAAACGTAATAAAAGTGGACATTTTATTGAATATTTTGATCAATTGGATTTGCAAAGTGTATATGCGACAGGTTGCAGCACCATAAATATCAACAAGATGCAAGTAAGGTTTTTAAGCGTTTGAAGTAATCCAAGGTCCGTAGATGTATATTGAGCTGACAAGTTATTTTTCATTCTAGATTTCCATACTTCTAAGCTCATCTCACAACGCGTATCCCGCGTTTTCCTAGTTTATACATATACACTATAGTATCAAGATACCCTCCGTTAATTATCACATGTCTGGAATATTAGTATTTCATTTTATTTGTTTTTTATAATTCTGGTATCAATAATAGTAATACATGCAATTTTTATTAAATTTTTATCTTTATTTTTAATAATACTTCATCTCATATGTTGCTATCTGTGTCGGAATTTGACCTTTCATTCAGGACAGTATCATTTTCATTGATGAAAATAGACACAAAATAACTAGGACAGGACAAAAAACAGGACAAAAACTTTTGTTTCAAGTTTATTTATTACGTTTCAGATCTTCAAAACTGAAATAAAATAACTCCATTTCCTGAAGATATTTCAACATTTTTTTTTTTGGTAATAATTTGTTCGCTGAGCTTGTTCTGTCCTCTGGTATATCGACCATCCCCCCCCCACCCCCCCACCCCCTCCCCCCCCTCCGTCTACCCCGAAGAAGTTCTCCCCGTGTCGATGGTTATCTCCTATCTTAACCGCTTCCCTCTGTGCCCATCAACAACTGACTCCTTGATCCCACCGCAGTCTAAGATCTTACGAATACCTACCAGCACTTAGGAGTCTATACAGAGGAATAGCCGTTCTTTTTTTACTTATATTGGTTTCAACGACGCACTCTACTGATGAGTATGATCTATACTTGCGTCGGTCAATGGCATATGAGATAATGAGATGAAAGGTTATTTTATCAGGTATTTTTGGATGATGGGAAGGAGTCGGTCGTGGCCTGTTGTTAAGGAACCATCCTAGTATTGATCTGAACGACAGAGGAAAACCACGAAAAACTTTTGTTAGGATGGTCGACCATGGCGGGAATCGAACCCCGGTCTCCTGAATGACGGTTCAGTGTATTAACCACTCGGCCACATGTCTCAGTGATATAATATATCCAGGCCTATTATATGATTTAATATAAATGATATATACTGATATATCTAATATATATATATATATATATATATATATATATATATATATATATATATATATATATATATATATAAATATATATATATATATATATATATATAAAAAAAAAAAAAAAATATATATATATAAATATATTTATATATATATATATATATATATATATATATATATATATATATATATATATATATATATATATATATATATATATATATATATATGTTGTTTCGTATGTTCTCGCGGTCAAATGTAGATGTTGAACTCTTTTCTCGGGACAACCGCGTTTGCTTTTTTGGAAGCAGTTGTTGGATCTGAAAAGATCCGTTGCTCCGACGTTTCGACAAGATCACACTTGTCATCTTCAGGGATCCGTGTTGGTCAGCAGGCTGCGTGAAACCACACATACATATATATATATATATATATATATATATATATATATATATATATATATATATATATATATATATATATATATATATATATATATATATATATATATATATATATATATATATATATATATAGAGAGAGAGAGAGAGAGAGAGAGAGAGAGAGAGAGAGAGAGAGGATACAGGTAAATCGAGCCATGATGCGATCCAAGTGATTTAAAATGCGTTAATTCCAGCCGGCTCGAATGTCGTATAGTAGAAGCGCAGTGGGCGGCATGTGTCCTCGAGAGAAGAAAGCTCCGATTGACCGTCCCCCCTATCCCTAAACACTAGCGCGCGGGTGGTTCGAGCCCTCATCTTCACACGTCTGGCTGCTCACTTCGCTTGATTGCTAACGTAATTAGGAGCACGTGACCCTCCCTCCTCCAGGGGTTGATGGTTGGAGAGAGGAGGGGAGAGGGGGGGGGGGCAGAAACAAATCCCTTTGAAAACTGTTGTCTTGTTAAGGTTTAAATAGCATTCGGGATTCGATTTAGAGAAATATCATTTTTTTATGATGACTTTTGAATGGTTTACGAGATGTCATAATTATAATACGCAGGAAATAAGATATTCATAATAACTCCACTAATCACTAATAATTCACTAATCGTTCATTTTGGAATCATAATCATTATTATTATGAAAATATTTGTTATCCAATCCATTATCATAAATGTTTTATATACATATATGTGTGTTTTTCTTCTCAATTAATTTATATTTTCTTCTTATTAATGTTTCTTTGACAATCATATTCATAGCATAGTCTTAATCTAATGAAGATGTGTATATTACATTTTAATATTTTAACTCGTTTAATTATATTTCACTGGAAAAAACATCAATCACATTGAAACTGAAATCAATTTTATAATTAAAATTTGAAATTCAGATTAAAATTCGAACGAGAATCAAAGAAAACACTTTGATGTACCAGAACAAAACAGTAGATTACTAGTATCTTCAATCAATAAAAAAAAATCTTCAGATATTTCACATTTCCACAAAAGAAAAATAGAAAACCACTAAAAAAAAATCCTCCACATCACAACCTCAGCCCCGCCCCCCCGTCTGTCTGGGCGTATAATGGCATCACACGCATGTCACTATCATCAGGAGTCGTTTGGTCAACGCTTCTGAATACTTGATGAGAAGCTTTGTTCCCACCGAGAACTGTAATAACAATAATCTAATTCTGTTTGCGGCGTGGCTAGCACACACGGACAAACCCACCCCTTGGGCAAGTCTTGCCGAGAAACGGGGCCTGTGCTTTCTGCCCTGTTATTATACCTACTATTCACAGGAAAAAAATATTTTTTTACTAAATGCGCCCCAAAAAATGGTTAAATTCCTACATGTAGTATTTTATTTTCAACTGAGAAATGTGGTCGAGTGGCTAGTAAACTGGACCATCATTCAGGAGGGGGTGCTGAAGAGTAAATACCGGAATAAGGATATTATCAAGAGTGAAAGTGGGCTTGGTGTAACAATGCTGTAAGAGCTACTATCTCGGGGAATTATGGCGCTATGGTTAGGTTTATTTGGGTCAGGTTTTGATCGTTTCATCGAATAGACACATCCTCTTTTTTGTATATGTAGTTTTCATTCTCAGATCTATTCAAGTTACAAATTACGATGTGTAACTAGTATTATCATGTACTAGGAAAACGCTATATATGCGTTGTTAGACGAGCGGATAGTGATATAGTATGTCGACTTTTTTGCTGAACTTTTGCCTACATTCGCCAATTGGGTGACATTCAAGTTATAAATGGGTAAAAACTGCTTCGAGTGGTACCAATTTAGCACATTTTATGGTTCATCTTCGAAATGGCTCACCCGATCAAGCTGAGAATTTCCAGAAATGTGTAACAAAATGTAAATCAACTTCACACGGAATTTCATTTATTTTGAAAATAAAAATATTTTCTTTTTTTTTCCGCCGTGTTATTTTAATGGGCATTTTTGAAATTTCTTAAATTCATAAAAATAAAAGTTATCATCCGATAATGTCACAAAACTATAGATCTAAGTTAGATGAGGAACCATTATGAAAAAAAGTTTGAAGTTGATAGCTGTAGCCGTTTGACCTGTGGAGAACCGAAAAAAAAACATAAAAAAAAAACAAAAAACATAAAAACGAACACCAATTTTTTCAGTATGTCAAATTGAATCCTCACTAAAGCTCGTCTGATTATGTGTTCACGTCTGTTAAATAATCATTGTTTTTATACGACGGACAAGCCCAATACGGCTTTGTGGGTCATAGTGTGGAATTTATGCATGTTTTTATCCAATATGTCAATAAAAGAGATACAAAGTAATAATAATTATAAAGTAAACACGCCAAGCCTAAATTCACTCTTGGTGGTATATTTATTCCAGTATGCGCTCTTCAGGCGTGGCCCGTTCAGAATACCGCGGTTCGATTCCAGTCATGGTCGACACCAACTCAGGAAACAATGACTGTACAAAGTTCGTCCAACAACAAGTATATCGTTTTCCTCGCCAAGTGTTGTGTTCTCTAGCGCGATGACATTACAAGTCACTGGGGTGGAGTTAACGGCTCTGCGGAGGGGAAGACCCAGGGGGGGGGGGGAGGGGGGGGTGACCCATCTGTTCCGACTCACATTAACATCGGCCCAGAATTAATTGACTCGACGGATTTTAACGGTTTCATAGAAATCTCGAATTCAATCATCAATCGTGACTGTTATTTACATTATATTCGGATTAAAAAAAAATCGAGCGTGACGTTTTTATACTCATCCCTCGGTGGAGCGTGGTATTGTTTATAGTGTTTTCCAGGTGATGTTTGTACACGGTGTGAGCAGGACGTACGTTTTTAAAGCATATTTGTGTACGAAAATAATCAAAATCTACAAAAATGTACAATCAAATCTTCCTGAATTCAATATTATTCAAATCAACACTTGAAGTTTTCTTCATTAGAAATCTATTTGGCTGCAACCAAATGTGATTGTACGTAGACTGACGCCATTTTACATTACACTTCCATCGACTTTCTTGGCTTGTGTTTTTATAAATATATATATACATATATTATATATATATATATATATATATATATATATATATATATATATATATATATATCATATATAATATATATATATATATATATATATATATATATATATATATATATATATATATATATATATATAAATCGATAGATACCATATTCAGCTTCTAAGATTATCGAACCTATTGGATCTCATTTGACATGCTCGTGGATCTGCGTCGTTGTTTGCGTGAGACGTTGAATTCGTCGTGTATTCAGTATCATTTTTCAAACTGCCCCAATTAGAACATATACATGTCTGATCAAGATGACGTTGTTTGTGCAATCATCTTCTATTAATATATATATATATATATGTATATATATATATATATATATATATATATATATATATATATATATATATATAATATATATTTATTTTATATTCTCTAAAATTTTATTATCGATGATTTTTTATATTTTAATCAATTGATTTTTATTCTGTGTTTTTGCAATCTTATAATGTGAGACAGAGTCTTGAATAGAGATATATATATGTCCTCCAATTGTTTTTGGTAATTAGGTCAACAGAAGCAGCACGAAGAAGGCAGTGCTTTCAGCTGACGAGTAAAGCTGTGTCTTCTTGCCTCTTAGCGGTGCAGATTATAATTGTCTCATGTAAATCGAGCACATTTCCTAATTAGTAATTACCACACAGATCGTGTCAGTACGATTAGTAGACAGAAACATGGACATGTTTTACCTAAATAAATGATTTATAAATATGATATTTTAATTTATAACGGCCATAATTCTTTTTTTTGCCAAAAAAAAAGAAGAATAAATACATATCTACACATTCTCCAAAGATCTCCAAAGCCTAGTAGGAGGCTTATCCGTTGTATATCAGATTATAAACTAAATTACAAAAACTATTTACTTGCTATGTGTCATTCGGGGTTTTGAGATTTTTTGGGGTTCTGTGAAAGAAATCTCCATTCTTCTTATATGGCCAATATCTCATTATCTACTTATTATCATTATCATTATCTTATTATTATTATTACTCATTATCTTGATATTCTTATTTTGTTATTCTTGAAGTCTTCTGCTCTCTTCTTTCTTTGCTCTCGTATTTATTACAATACTGGTAATTTTTGTTCCGATTATCTTTCATATTGAGTAATTATTTTTCCATCCATTTATTCATTAATTCATCGATTAGTTTTCATTCATTACTTTCAATATTTATTTTCGTTTTTCATTTCATCTTTTCATTCTTCCTATTTTCATTGTTTTCATCATTTCATTCAATTTATAATAAGTTTATTGTATAAGAAGTTTTCCTTTTTGTCTGGAATTATTTTGTACGAAACGATTCATTGCTGGACCTAAGGTTTGGGCCGATAGTTGCGTAGATCGTGTTGGGGATTTGAATGCACGATACAGAAGGGTTGGCACGCACCTACGTTACAACCAGGGCTTATTTGTAAATAAAGAGGAACCGGAACGCACCTCAAAGTGAAAAATACCTTCTATCTCTCTCCCCCCCCCCCACCTCCACAACCTCGAAAAAAAAAATCAAATTGAAAAAATACAATAAATCGAAAAATATTTTCGTCCTCGAAATGTATTCAAGAAAATATATTCGAAATTATTTTTTCATCTTCGACAGATCGCAGTCTAACTTCCGTCCCATACCGTCGAATACAGTGAGATTTTTTTTTCATAGAAATGAGAGAAAAACATTCTCAAAATGAGAAAATATTTATTGGTTTGTAAAACTATGTGCCTTAAAACCCTAATATTCATTCATTCTAAAACTTATATTGCATGTTTAAAGTATTGATAGATGAAAAGAAATTCACTTTATCATTGATTTTTTACCATTTCGAAACCGGAACGCACGTTCCGGAAAAAGGAACCAAAACGTCGTTCCGGTGCATTCCGGTACATAGGCCTACCAACCACTGGTTAAACACATGCTCTCAGCTTGGACAGGGAAGTGGCGCCCGACCGTCGGTTACAACACATATCAAAGATCTTGAAGTTTCTTGTTATTGAATGACTTTGGCCCGGAAAGATGAAGGTCGTGTCTTCATATGAATGAAAGTGAACATTTCACTATAATTGTTGAAACTTTCAGAATTTAACGCTTTTGAAAGATGCGGTTGAGTTTCTTATAGTAAATCTCGTCCTGAAAAATGATTCTACCTTCAAAGTACCCCAGTTACACCAACATAACGGTGTATTTGTGTATGTTATGTTGGTCGACGGTGCAAGTAGAACAAGTGTTATGCTAATCTCAAGCCGCCGGTTTTACACCAATTACTGGACAAGAGCAGTATATTAAGAAGCCTCTTTACATGTTGCCTACCGGCTTGATTGCAGACGTTCTGTGTACAAGTTGGCAACGGAAAACCAATCATCGTATCAACATACAGTTTTCGGTTGAATAATCACCAGTATTCAACACGTGCTCGCTCGAAGAGCTTTAGTTCGTTGTATATTTTAAACCCTTTCAATTAATAATTGTCAAAAATCAACATGTTTCTACCTGTTTTCATTGTTTTTACGATTTTTTTCAGAGTGATAAAATATGGAATTAGGATTTTTAATGAACGTGGAGGCACAGATATACTCATTGTGGCTCCATTTCAAAAAGAATTAGACCGATTGGTCTCACTGTTTACCCACCATGTGTTGTAAACCAAAGACCTGCAGTGGCGCTTTTTGTCCTATTTTGACCGTTCCCTGCAGGTTGAACTCATTGGTTGTGAGATGTAAAGTAGCCTCTTAAGAAGACCTGCACAGATTTGTTTCATGTTTCATCACAGCAAAGAGTTTTGACTGAACCGCATTAAAATAAGAATAAAAAATTAAATAATTCTCTTCTGATTATTATGTAGATTTATGATAATATCGATGTATGCAGAGAAGAAGGTCGCGAGGCCAACACTTCATTGCACCGTGTGGTACGGTCTTCATCCGTTCAACCAATCAGAGAGCAGCCAGAGAGTTCAATTAGGGTGTTCTCAGTCCCTGTAGAGCAAAACGTTCCCGCCAGGGGGATTTCACAGATATACATGATCATAACACTTGAACAGTGCAAGATACAAATTAAACAAATACATCAGAAGATGTGGACAATATTTGTGGAAAATGCTGAAGTGTCAAATTTTATAATGAAAATGTGGGAATTGATATCACTTGTATGTAACGGTGTCTCTCATGCGGGTTTCTTGTTGTGAAATGTCATGTGAGAGAAAAAAAGAAAAATGTATCTAAATAATGTTCAAGAACAAGGATAAAATGATTTGAAAATTAAATGAATGAATGTTACACTCGATATTTTTACCATCGATTTTCACCTCACAGCGTACCGTTACATACAAATAACACATAACATGTAAAATATTATGAATTGTTATTATGGATCGACAGGATTTTAGAAGAAATTTCTCTGAATGGTGTGAAGCAATTCTCTGTTCTTCCGCGGAAAGTCACCGCGATCGTTTATATGTCACGCTGCCACTGAGAACAAATTACAAACTGGGTGGGCCACGCGCCAGTTCACCCCTGTCAATCTACTTGATACCCATATTAAGTTTGTTTAAGAACTCGTGGACAATGTACAGTGTGGATGGCCTCCCCCCTCCCCCCCCCCCACCCCACCCCACCCGCGATGTCGAGTGTACTGTAGCGCGTCCGATGCCTATCTGGCCGACAATACATCTTCGCCCGCGCTTCGCCCATCTGCCGCGCGGGGCGCTCATCGCGTCACGTGATGATGCATAGGGGCGGAAGTCGGGGCTGCAGAGGGAGGTTAATCAAGAGGGGCAGAGGGGGGGGGGGGGGCATGGGATAACACCACCTGTAGGTCGTGTGCTGGCATTAGAAGGGTGAGCGCATCAAAACAAGACAAAAAAAACTTTCAACTGAATTCTAATTTTTAATGAAACATTATATGAATTGATGTGGCTGTTTATTGGACGGGTATAGTGCATGTGCTATATATTTATATATCCCATATATATATATATATATATATATATATATATATATATATTTATATATCCCATATATATATATATATATATATATATATATATATATATATTTATATATCCCATATATATATATATATATATATATATATATATATATATTTATATATATATATATATATATATATATATATATATATATTATATATATATATATATATATATATATATATATATATATATATATATATATATATATATATATATCTTTTATAGAATCTTATATATAATATAGAAGAATCTTATATATATATATATATATATCTAAATATATATATATATATATATATATATATATATATATATATATATATATATATATATATATATATATATATATGAATATATATATATATATATATATATATATATATATATATATATATATATATATATACATATATATATATATATATATATATATATATATATATATATATATATATATATATATATATATATATATATATATTTATAAATATATTTAGGAAACCCGTTTTCACATAGTTTTATACATTGGGTCTGTATTCAAGTTTCTTGTGTTTCGGTTAGTTTCAGGTCATAGGTTAAATTACCTTGAATAGCCAGTCAGGTTGGCTAGAATTGGTTGATCCAGTTCAACTTGGGGTGCGTAAACAGTAACAACAACAACAACGTCCGGATAGGATGATGAGTACTGTGAAGGGGGGGAACAAGAGTGCAGGTGTGTGGGGAGTCAGTTATTGTTGTGGACGAGGAAAAAGAAATGTAAGAAAAGTTTCATGAAATTAAATCGATGTATTATTCAATCATTTTAAACCAACACTTTATTCTGGTCGTGTAAAGCGATCCAAATACACACACATATTATTTACATGTAACAAACCAGGTTTCTTCAGAACATTCCGTTGTGATAATCACCGTCTCTCTCTCTCTCTCTCTCTCTCTCTCTCTCTCTCTACACATCATCTCTTCTGCTCCATCTCTCTTTTCATGCCTTCAACTCCATCTCTTTCCACACCACCTCTCTCTCCATCTAGAGAAGATGTAGGCCTACTCAACGACGCGTCTGAATGACGTAGCGGAGAGACGCGATCAACAACGAGTCCGAAGAAAGCTCGAGTCTTTGGTTGGCTAGCTGTTCAAGTCTTTCTAATCGACTTACTGACTTTCAGATTGAGTGCGCGTGCGCTAATATCACAGTGCAGTGCTCACATACATTCTAACTATACACATTTGTACACAAAATTACCTTAATAAAAAATAGCAACACTTTAAAATATCTTCGGTTTGGACAGATTTCTACTTATGTGTGACGTCACATACGTGTGTGTGTGTGTGTATGTGTCTGGTTTTGAACCAGCATACACATAAGATGGGTGTATAGGGGCATACCAACCTTGAGAAAAATAGGGAGAACAAATTATATAATTTAAAAACAATAATCTAATCGTTAAAATACGTTTTAGTGACAAGAAATTTCCAATAAATTCTCACTGATAATCGAATATATTCCTGGAAACCTTTTTAAAATAACTGATACTGATATATACTTGTATCCACGATAGAAGAAGGTCGTCTACCAACTGAATGAACGTGAAAACTTTGTTTTAATTAATACAAAATGTCGCTGCAACTTCAAGGATTTAACCATTTTGAAAGATGTAGTCGAGTGTATAGTTATGAATCTCATTTTGATACATCGAAAAACCATAAAAAAATACCACAGAAACACAAATAGGATGTAACTGTGATATTTGTCTCTGTTAGGTTGGTAGAATACCTTGTTGCGTGGATGCAAGTATATGATAGTATCATAGTTTACAATGAGAGATGTCTGATTGGTTGGATTGTCTGGCCTTATCCTGCAGGTTCATTTCAAGGACGTTTCGAGGACGTTTTGAGGACGTTTCAAGGACGTTTCAAGTGTTGAATTAAGGCTAGGCCTTCATGAAGTATTATTACTGGAACTAGAGAAATGAGCATTGATAAATACAGCCTTTGTATTGGTCAGCTGGAATCTCATTCACAACACAAGGCAGCAGTGAAATTAAAGGACATCACAACACTAAAACGAAAAGTGACGATATTTTTTACATAATTTCAGAGAAAACTAGATATCATATCATCTCAATTTCAGAAATAATAATCCATTCTTTTGTTCATTTTTATCTTTTCTCATTTTTAACATTTTTTTTTTCATTATTATTATTTATCTATTTGTTTTCCAATTTCAGAAATTGAAAATTGGTAATTTGTTCTCCAAGACCTGGCATTCTATTTTCTGTACAGAATCGAGGGATGTCCACGTCACAACTAGAAAAAAAGAACAGGTCCTGGACGACAAACAAATTGATACAAATTTCTAAAAAAAAATTGAGATGATTTTTTCTAGTTTTCTCCAAACTCCGAAAAATAAATATCGTCATTATTCTAAAGACCCAGGTTCTGGTGTGTGATTTCCTTTAATTTCACTCTCGATATCAGCTGTGAATGAGCCTACACACAGTGCGCCAGCGCCACATACGGGCCCGTGGCGAACTGCTCGAACTGAGGAATTGTGTAAAAGTGTCCAGCCCCTGTTCACGCCCACTCCTAACGACTAGACGGTATACCTTGATTCACGCAGGTAAGAATAACATTCACAAATTGACATATAAATGGATATACACTAGAATATTGGCCCCATCGATTTCTATATTACACACTTTGGCAAATGAAAAAGCTGACTATGTATATATGTATATATATATATATATATATATATATATATATATATATATATATATATATATATATATATATACATATACATATACATATATATATATATATAGTATATTATATATATATATATATATACATATATATATATATATATATATATATATATATATATATATATATATATATATATATACATATATATATATATATATATATATATATATATATATATATATATATATATATATATATATATACATATATATATTCATGCTTGCTTTAACGACTCAATACGGGAGAAAATATCGAATTTTGAGGGTGAGTCTCTCATTATTGAAACTCTCAACACATCACATCCAAGATGTTACCAAGCAAGAATCCACGAATTGTTTTCTCTGCTTTTCCAATAATAGCTTTCAACATATCAAATGTGTTCATAGTAAGTGTTGCCAGTCCCCTCAATATACGACTCATAGAAAATTTAATATTTTCTCATATATATATATATACATATATATATATATATATAATATATATATATTATATATATATATATATATATATATATATATATATATATATATATATGTATATGAATATATATATGCATATATAAATATATATATATATATATATATATATATATATATATAATATATATATATATCTATATATATATATATATATATATATATATATAATATATATATATATATATATATATATATATATATATATATATATATGTATATATATATATATATATATATATATATATATATATATATATATATATATACATACATATATTCAAATATATTTATATATATATATATATATATATATATATAATATATATATATATGTATATATATATATATATATATATATATATATATATATATATATAATATATATATATTATATATATATATATATATATATATATATGTATATATACATGAATATGAGCA
This sequence comes from Brachyptera risi, assembly GCA_964007535.1. Lineage (NCBI taxonomy): Eukaryota > Metazoa > Arthropoda > Insecta > Plecoptera > Taeniopterygidae > Brachyptera > Brachyptera risi. The sequence continues at coordinate 44,195,771 of OZ023332.1, forward strand.
AATGTCCAAATCAAATTCAATACGTGTGGACGGAATAGATAGATTTAACGTTTTTGATTCCTTTTTTTGTCAATGACATTTACCTCTTCCTGCTTAACACAAACAAGAGTCCTTCACGTTCCTCCGAGGCGACACTCGCTGACACGAACCACACGAACCGCACGAACCACACGAACCGCACGGACCACACGAACCGCACGAACCACACGAACCACTATCTCTTCGAATCACTTCAACAATATCACTCATTCATTTCAAGCATACGCTTCACTTGTTGGACTTACTTGGTCCTGGAACAAGTGACAAACTGAAGTGAGCTCCCACCCTGCATGTGTTGTATGAACCACATCTGCTAGTCTATGCCCCCATACAACCTGGCTGTTGGTGGGGTCGCAAAGCAACGAACAACAACGAAAAATTACCACTTCTAGCATTCGTCAACGATACGTCGGTAAACTTTCTCTAAAGTGTTTATTAGTATAAAAGAAAAGTCACTGTCGTCAAACGTTTCTTCCAACATATAAGTCAAGAAGGAGATGTGGCATTGTCGTTAACTAATAATATCGGGGGGGGGGGGGGGGGGGATATCCGTTTAAACATTTGCCATCAGCAATGACACTGTCGATAAACCGCTCGTCAAGGTCGTTAGACCGGGGGCGACGCGGAGCGGGCCACGGCCTCGCTGCTGCTGCTGACCGGCTCGGAGGCTGCGGAGGCTGCGGAGGCCGCGGAGGGGTGCTGGCTCTCGCGGTGTCTGCGCAGGTCGACCTTGCGCTGGAACGCCTTCTCGCACAGACCGCACGTGAACGGCTTGTAGCCCGTGTGTTTACGCATGTGCGTGATCAGGTTGGAGGACTGAGAGAACGCCTTGCTGCACACCACGCACTTGTGCGGCTTCTCGCCTGGAACAAGAGACACGTCGTTAGCACGTCATTGAGACGCTATACAGGCACGTCTCTAACACGTCAGATAACCTCGACACGTAATTGACACGTTATTGACACGTCACATACGTCGTTATCTCGTCAGAGACACTCACATCGTCATTGACACACCATTGACACACCATTTGACACGTCACTGACACGCCATTGACGCGTCGTTGGCATGTGATGCCACGTCGTTGACATGTGATGACACGTGGGCCCAACACGTCGTTGGATGACATATAATCCCTTGGTCTCACACATGTCAGTTTCCAAGCCATGCTGGACTGGAATTATTTATGTCATTACTACGTATACATACGTGTACAGTAGCGGACACACAAAGTGACCGATCGAGCTGCATTCAAATGATCCTGAAGAGAATATACTGGAATTGTACGCACTGGAATAAAGGACAATGTAGGCACGCACTTCACGCATGGTCTGTAGAAAAATTACACGTAAAATATGCTCGGATTTTATTCAAATTTGGATTTAAATTTTGGAAAAAAACCTTTTCATTTTCATGTGACAACATCAAGTGTACCATTGGGGATGCCGCTCAGTGGCTATGCGACAAGGGGTGGGAGTGACTCAAGGCGGGCTGTGATTGGCTGTTGGGGTTGCTTGGGGCACAGACGAGGCTTCCCTCATCTGTCTCCATCACACTCTACTGGACAGAACACAAACATCCACTGGGTGGGCAATAATGAAGAACTTGCAAATTACCAATTAATTACATGATATTTAAATATTAATAATCCCTTGAAGTCTTCAAGGTAATCATATATATATATATATATATATATATTATATATATATATATATATATATATATATATATATATATATATCTATATCTATATATATATATATATATATATATTTATATAAATATATATATATCTATATATATATATATATATATATATATATATATTTATATAAATATATATATATCTATAATATAATATATATATATATATATATATATATATATATATATATAGTATATATATTATATATATATATAATATATATATATATATATATATATATATATATATATATATATATATCTATATATATAATATATATATATATATATACATATATATATCTATCTATCTATCTATCTATCTATCTATCTATCTATCTATCTATCTATCTATATATATATATATATATATATATATATATATATATATATATATATTATATATATATATATATATATTTATATAAATATATATATATCTATATATATATATATATCTCTCTCTCTCTCTCTCTATATATATATATATATATATATATATATATATATATATATATATGAAGATTTAAGATTCGTCGCAAAGTAATTGTTCCCTTAATGGCGACTGAGGCTGACGAGGCAGGATCGTTCGGCCGACGGGGCACCACAAGACAAAGGAAAACCAATCCACCAAAATTAGGAAAACCATTCATAGGACTACTTTCTGAGTTTATTATTATCATCAACTAATTCCCTAATTGTGAAGTCAATGAGATCGTTGTTTGCCAGTGATGTTGCTCGGAAGGTTTTCAGTGTATCGTGCCCCCCCCCCACCCCCCCCCCCCCACCCCCCCCCCCCCCCCCCCCCCCCCCCCCCCTCGGACGTGTCACGCTTGCATGACACGTATACGCTGACATGTGGCTTTCACGCACTCACGTCCTCTATCCCATTTCAATATCCCAATTGTAGCATTCAATCCTTCAGTATTGAGTATTTATTTCATAGTAATATGAATTGTACAAGTAAATACAAAAATATACATTATACAATAAATATTTCTCACTTATTTAATTAAAGTATTGGACTTATAATTAAGTATTGAAATTTGTCAGTACAATGAAGTGAAATAATGAATATTCATTCAATAATAGCTAGTATAGTATTTTGGAACAGAATGTACATTTGCAGTTTCTTGCTCTTTCAAAATCTGTTATATTATGAAATGCATGTGAAATTAAAACTTCTTTCATTCTGATATCTTGGCCAGGTGAAGTTTTCAATTTTTCTTGTAGACTATTAAAAATATGTGTGTCTGCATATATATAGGATCACGATCTGTCATTTATAGTCTATTGAAACCTATTGGAACCTATTGAAACCTTTCATTCTATTATCATCCTATAATCAATTCGTTGATCTAATGAAGAATAATTTTTTTTAATAACATTACAACTTGATACAAAATCATTGTTCCCCAATTGAGGCTATGGATGAAAAGTAGGATCGTTTGTACGGGGCACCACAAGGGTGATCTTACCTGCACCCCATTTCAATTATTAAAAAAAGCAACGAACTTTGACACCAGCACTGCGCTTTCTGTGATTATACTTTTTCGTTGCAGGTAAAAGTGTTTCATTTTTCAAAAGTCCGGAACGCATTATATATAAGTAGACCATATACCGTTTTTTGATATATCCGGAGATGACCAACATTGGTATTGAGAGTAAATCAAACACACGAATGTTGATTTCTTCCACATTGAATTGAATATTTTATGCAATGTTCACTTCTTTCAATATAGCAGAATTAAAGTTCGTCATTATACAATGTGAAATAATGAAAAAATGAGTGATGGGTCTGAAATTGTATAATTAGGTCAGCACTCTACTGATTAAAAGTTGTGGCTGATTAGTATATAACAGTTTATGTATATAATTTTATTAATTGAACAAATATTTTAATTTTCAAAACGTGTGCTCACAATACTAAGGGATGTAGATATCAGATTAGTAAGAATAATGTATTGTAAAGTAGGTCTATATTTGCGTTAAAGGGATGTTAATATTTATCGGATCTTTCTTTGACTGTAGTTTTTATGTGGGCGGTATCAGGCTATGTAAACAATAAAAAAAAAAAATGATTTCGGTCAAACAATTAATTGATTAATTTTGTTTGATGGATGATTATAAGTTGTAACACAGCGAAGATAATGAAGGAATCCGCCCCTCCCCTTCTCCCTGGCTCATTCAGCTAAGACACTGCTTGCTTAGGGAACTGGTAAGTCAAGTAGGCGTGGTCATAACGTATGTGTTTGTAAACATCATCCGCAATAATACCCCCACATAACCTGAGTGGTGTTGGGGTCGTTAAGCAAACAATTAGTTGTAGTCATCTATACCCGGCACCTCCACCCGTGTATTAGGATCTATAATTAGTATGTATTATCTCTGTCACAGTTTTAGGACCTGGATTAATTAATAAACGCTCCTGGTAGTACCGGGTATGAGTACAGATTTGAAACCTATCATTTTTTTATAGAGAAATGTATCTAGATAATGTTTAAATGTCGAAACTTTTACTTCAAATATTTTTTGAATGTATGGAAGAATAAAAAATTATGAATATAAATATATACATATATATATATATATATATATATATATATATATATATACATATATATATATATATATATATATATATACATAAATATAATATGAATTTTAGAGAGAGCTAAAATAAATTCATTAATTGATAAAGAGCCTCATGAATTGTAATAATACATTTATTTTTCCTCCAGGGCCAGTATTTTTTTTCTGAATCGTGACGCAATTCTTTTTATGTGTCTATACAGAATCTTTAATGCTTACGTCATGAGTCATGGTCTCTGGAAGACAAAAAAGTTGATTATTATTTCTAAAATTGAGTTGATGATTTCTAGTTTTCTCTAAAATTAGAGAATCAAACATCGTAATTATTGGTTAAAATCTAGTTTCAGGGTTGTGATGTCCTTAAAACATCTGGTGATATTTGTGTTTGTGATGTTGGTATAGACCGGTCGTCAGTCCCGACTCGTCTCCTGTCGTCTCGACTAGACAAGTGTTGTGAATGTGACGTCACAAGTGAACAATGTGTCTAATGGGTTTATGGGGCTTTGTATTGACGTCTGTCTGCTTGCTTGGAAGCGCGTCACGGACTGAGGGCAAATATTGTCCTCGAGCGCACAAGGGTGGCCAGCCTGGGGCGGTCCCAACGATCCTACCTCCTCAGCCGTAACACCAGTCAATGACGTGCTTGAAAAGTTTTATTGATAATCTATATAATTTTTTAGATTTTTTGTTCATGATTATTGATATATGATATGCTAATATAATACTGATAATATCTAAAAGGATTGACGAATTAAAATGTTCTATATTCTCACTTTTGTTTTAGAGCCCCTTTAGTTTTTCCAATGCCATTCAGCTATCTGAAAGTATCCAGGACCCTTACCACGACTGTCACTTAAAATATCGTCCTATAACTAGCTGTCTTCAAGACACTAAGGACTTTGATTGGTTATTGTTTACTAGACGACCTAAATACCATAACAATCAAAGTCACGACTTCTTAAACTGCAAAAATGTGACCTATTTTGTAGCCCATCTCAAGAGCAGAGCTGGGATTGTTTGTTTCAACAATGGAAATAAACAAGAACTGGACATGTTGCCATGACACTTGGCTATTCTGTTGGATATTATCCAATCAAAGTCTTAGTTTCCTGGAGCTAGCCAGGCCCAGGACGTTATTGCAAGTGACAGTCGTGGTAAGCGAGCACTGAGTTAACCACAGATAATTGCATCAAACGTCAGTTTCCCACACAATGGCTTTAATCACGATCAGATATACTCGGTGACGTCACGTATCAGAGCCATATCGAATTTTTTAAAATTCTAATGTAAACTCTAATGACATATTAAAATAAAAAAGACCGTTTTCGTACATTTCTTGTCCGGAATGTGTCCTAAAATAGAATTATGGTCAATGCTATTGTCCGAGTTGACCGTCAACCGTCGGTTCCCTCAGAACAATGGTCTCAGAGCGGTCCCAGGAGTTGACGGGTCTCCCTCGGGCACTCGGCCTCAGTTTCTGGGATCACGATCGCGCTCGGACTTTTATCGACATTCCAAAATATAATGACAAAATAATATAAAACAGTTCCTATTTTCTTTATTAGAGAATAGCTGTGGTGATGAAAAACAAGGTGTAGAATCTTATCTTATAATGATCTGATCAGGCCATTAAATTTAGTCCTGAAAGTGGCAAAAATTCTCTTCCCAATAACATTAAAACTTACACAGCTGTGTGAAATTAACTACTCGTTAAATTTCCTCACATATTCAGAAGAAAAACGTCAGTTATTCGATGATTATTATTTGCATGACGTCCCCAACAAAACCTAGGTTATACGGGGGGTACGAATAGAGGTCGATCAAAAAAATACGAGGGGAATTATGACAACTGTGAAAGCCGAAAACCCCATGCCATATGCGAGACACGAACCCAAGCCTAACGGTGACGTGACAGTTGAAGCAGTGTCTCAGCTGACTGAGCCGCGGAGTGCTGTTATTGTCACACCGGTATCATGATGAATCAGTGCATTAGAGAGAGATGGCGTGCTTGAGGCCATTAGCCCGTAGCGGACACGGAAACACTCGTCTAATCCGGCGAGAGTGCTGGCTTATCGGCTTGTCCAGGTGTCAATCAGGGCCATTGATTATCAATAACAACAACAACAACAACAACAGAGGCAGACGCCAATCGAGGCTCGCCGCTGTCCTCCCCGACAATACGCGGGAGAGAGGGGAATGGAAATGTCAGGATGGGGGTTGAGTTGGTGCGGAGTGTTATAAATTATCAAAGGAAATGTTGTAGGTAATTTGTTGAAATGATTGGTGAATAAACAATTAAGGGGGGAAAAGTTTCACTTGAATTTAATTTGATACCATTCGAGAGGGTGTGATGAGAGTCGGTTTAGCGGAGTTTCAGCTTTTTTGGTGATAGCTTTTGAACGGTATGAGATATCAACATTCTATTACAAGGAAAACACATGCATTTTCAATACTTTGAAGATGGTTTGAGTAAAAACTTTCCTTTCATATTTCATAATTGTCAGAAGTGTACAGCTGATTTTTTTTCAACTGTGATAATTATGCGATATCAGCTGAATAGTTATATACATATATAATTCTATATATATTGGAAAAAAAAATATATATGTATTTATATATATATATATATATATATATATATATATATATATATATATATATATATATATATATACATAAATATATATATGTATTTATATATATATATATATATATATATATATATATATATATATATTAAAAAAAAAAATATATATATATATATATATATATATATATATATATATATATATATATATATACGGTACTAATATTATAGTACTATATAATAAAATTATAATTTCGATATCTCATGTATGGATTTCAAAATTATATACGGTCCATCTTTCGGAAGCTATCACCAAAAAAACCTGACAGTATACACTAAATCGATCCCAACGCACTCTTGAATCGGTTTTTAATTTTTGTACTATTATTAAAGTAATGTGGTTAGACTCTGGCAGTGTATTGGGATTCATTACCCGGCGATGAGATGATGATAATCAGCTGATACCTGAAGTCTGGCCAACTTTCTGACGCTATAATTATGATTTAGGGTTCCAACTTGAGGTTCAGTTGGGTGGAAAAGGGTTCGATGAGAGGTGAGACGGGGGGGGGGGTAATTTGATAAAGTGATCAGATTATATTCATATAAAACACCGTTATATAGACGCCCACTATACCAGTTGCTATATCATTTCCATTCTACATTGTTAACCTTATAATGTTTGAATTGGTTTCAGAAATTATGATACATTTTTGTCGTAGACCACTGTCATGACGTAGGCATTACTGATTCTGTATAGAAACATGAACAGAATCAAGTAATGTCCACGTCACGACTCAGAAAAAAAGGGCCAGGTCATGGAGGACGAATAAATTGATTTCAATTTCTAAAACCGAGATAATAATTTCTAGTTTTCTCTAAAATTAGGGAAATAAATATCGTCATCAATTGTTTAAATATAGTTTCTGGGCTGTGTGACCTTTAATACAGAAAAACCATATACTTCATATCATTATATTCTATTACATATTCACTATTCTACTATTCATCCAACTACATCGTTTCCCCGACGAACTAAATGACCATAAGATGTAAATGTCGGCATTTAAAAGGCTATACGATATCATCCCCCAAGCGGAACGTCAGTTAATTATATGTAAGACATATTTCATACGTTCAAGTCCGTCTTACATAATAAACCTAACGTTTTATCGCAAACGCATGTTTAAACAATTACTTAGGAGAAGTATAGTGTTTAACTCATGATCCAATTACAGGGCATGATGATGCGAGCGCTGAGGCATGAAGCGCAGGGAGGCACGCGCTTCTTGCCACGCTTGCCACGCTTGCCACGCTTGCCACGCTTGCCAGTAGGAGGCAGATTGCAGTGGTGGCCACTACTGATGGGTAAAGTCACCCCCCCAACCCCCCAGCCCCCTAGTGCGGGGCTCGGTTGCAATCTGGCCCGATGTTACGGGCGACAGAATGTAATGTGATGGATTATTGAGGATTTCACGAGACGGTTTAAGGATTTTGAGTCTGGTTTCGAGATCTGGTTTGCGAGGCGACCTGTGGAGCGCGGACAAAAGAGTCGAGCTGATACGGAGATACCCGATTTGGGCCGAGTGAAGATCTTCGTTATTTCTCAATTAATTGATTCGATACAGCAGATTTACGATATCCAAGTATGTTCAGTTTGTAATTTATAAAATAAACGAATGATATGGAATATATAATATGGATAATAAATAAATAAATTCATATAGTTTATGATATTGTAATTAAAAATCACCCAAGACGTTAATTACCTCAATTGTTTAAAGTAGTTACTCGAAGAAAATATTTTGATATCATACGCACCAAGGGGCGAATTCAGGTACCTTTTTTACTCTCTTGAATTTAAGCTAGCGTAAATTTGATACGACAGTTACAGTCATTCGCCTGAATTTACACATCGTAAATGGTCATATACGACATCGAAAACGTACTGGAATTAGCTCTGTCTTATATTTACGATAATTCTACCTGAATTCGCCCCAAACTATAAAAGATCCGTCTCCACGCATTGTCTGTGAGAAAATTATGTATAAATGTGAGCATAGATTTTATTTGAACGAAAAAAAAAATCTCAAGAAACATTCTATTTGACCGCTAGTTTATATATACTGTTCATACAACTTGAACTGAAACTATAAATCATAAACTATAACCACGACGCATTCCACATTCCCTTCTGCGAATCTCAACAACAATTAAACGGCGTGCAATTACGCAACAATTACGCGGCAATTAGAGCGCAATTAGAAATCACTGAACAATCTGTATTATGACTTTTATCTGAATCTAGATATTAATTACGTGTTGTCTGATCGTTTTAATACATGTATTTAAACAAGACTCGGATTATACTGAACATAATGTATTACTCTTTAAACGGTTTAGTGAACAGGTTTGTGCTTGCTCAAGACTCGGGCTCTGATTTGTATCAAGAGGTTTGCAAGAACTCAAAGACTGGGTGGTTATTTGTGTGCACATCGGTTTACAATAAGTTAAAGGACATCACAACCCTGAAACTAGATTTAAATGAAGAATGACGTTATTTATTTCCACAATTTTGTAAAAAAATAACAGAGATCAGCATCTCAATTTTATAAATAATAATGATTTTTTTTTTATCCTCCAGAAACCACGAGTCATGACGTAGGCATTACCGATTCTGTTTAGAAAAATGAACAGAATCGGCTAATGTCTACGTCACGACTCAGAAAAAGGGCCGGGTCCTGGAGGATAATTATATTAATTGTAATTTCCGAAATTGAGATGATGATTTCTAGTTTTCTCTAAAATTAGGGGAAATGAATATCGTAATTGTTCATCAAAATCTAATCTCAGAGTTGTGATGTCCTTGAATATTTGATTGATTTGTGTGCTGAGAGGTTCCGACAGACGAGCTAGTGGAGCTGGAATGATGTTCTCTTGCATCATTTGTAGAAACATAGGAACAAGAAATATAGAAGAGCCTTCATCATTGGTCATTTGCAGATGAATGTAAATACTTGTCAAATATGTAATGTTTTATATTATAATGATATGTTCTAGCGACATTTCTCTTCAGCTTAAGACAAACACTTATTTTGGAAATTGGAAATATCAATACATGAATACCCAGAACTTCTGCAAGATCGACTTTTATAGATTTATATGAACATGAATAATCAAAGTTCATCCGCGTGATCATAACAATGTAAACCTGTTATATGAATTGATTGAATTATCTTCACAAATTCGTGTGACAATAAACTGGACAGAAGATAGAAAAGAGTAATCGATAATCGTATATAAATATTGATTCTATTTTTAAAATGATGAAGTTCATTTGACAAATTACATTTTTTTTGTTCCATTGTTCAGCCTGATTCTATTTTTATGTTCATGCTGACGCTATGTTTTAATCTATAACTGCTGACGTTCTAAATGTGTTCACGCAATGATACCACACACACATACATATATATATATATATATATATATATATATATATATATATATATATATATTTATATATATATATATATATATATATATATATATATATATATATATATTTGTATGATGATGCATTTCAGAAAATGTCGATGAAAAAGAAAAAGTCCTATACTTGTCTCCACGTGAGAAGGTCGTCTACCAGCATAACAAACATAAATATCACGATTACATATATTTGTACAGCTGTGATTTACGAATTGTAAATGTGTTGATTAGGCGATGATTAGTGGATTAACTTGTTATTACCCTTGGTTACCAATGGTATTTTTGTATCTTAATTAATGAATTAGCTTAATTAACACATTTTTATCATAGGTAATATGGGGGCTTAGAGTATCAGGACGACGTTTACGATAAGAAACCGGAAAAACAGCGTCTCTAAAAAGATTTAAATCTCCAAAGTTGGTGCAAAATTATGTGAAATGACCGAAATTTCCACAATTAAACAGTTGGCAGTCGACCTTTTTCTTTCGTGGATAAAAGTTACAATATTTGTCATTCCCCCTTGAAAGGATTATCTTTCTCATGCATGTTTCTGCTGATTAGCGTCGCACGCGAGCATCGAACTTCAATCCTTCTGGCTGGCTAAACAGATCAGTTCCGCATGTCGGTATAATAAGCCAATTACCTGGCCGGACCGGGCCGCCCAATCAGAACCTGTACATCCCTATTGTACTGACACGGGTACGGCTTCACATTAGAATCCCTATGTGGAATGATTGGGGGGGGGGGGGGGGAAGTCAGCGCCTAATGGCAGACCCTCCACGACATGACTCGATGTGAGGTATTGGTGTCTATCGATGTGAGATATCGAGGTATCGATGTGAGGTATCAAGGTATCGAAATATCGATGTATCGATGTTTGTAGATGTTTGGGTACCCGGGTAATCTAAAAAATAAAAAATAAAATAAGGGCGTCCCCAGGTTTTATGGGCTTCTGTCAAGTAACAAATGACAAACAAAAGTTACCATAGCAATACAGTGAACTAGTGGACTGTTGAAGATTCTGATTGGTCAATTCCAACTGGTGGGCATTGTTGTCTGTCTCTTGCAACACTGGGTGACGTCACTTGACAGAAGCCTATAGTTACCATAGCAATACAACGAACTGGTTGACTACCAAATATTCCCAGTGGCTAATTCCAACTGGTGGACATTGTTGTCTGTCAATTGCAACAATAGACTTCTGTCAAGTAACAATTGACAAACAATCGTTACCATAGCAATACAACGAACTGGTTGACTACCAAATATTCCCAGTGGCCAATTCCAACTGGTGAACATTGTTGTCTGTCTCTTGCAACACTGGGTGACGTCACTTGACAGAAGCCTATAGGGCGAAACGCAGGGTAATTTCACGGATTTAAATGACCATGAAACTTCAACAGTGCAAGATACGAGATCAGCAAATAGATCACAAGATGTGGACAATATTTGTCTAAAATGCTGAGTCAAATATTATAATACCACGTGTGTAAAGATCACTTGTGTGTAACAGTAAACACTCGATATTTTTGTCATTGATTTCCGCCTCACAGCGTACCGTTACTTGAAAAATTGACGTCAAAAATTCTCATTGACTTTTTGTAATAAATCAGGCCTGTTTTCATATTTATTTCTCTTGTTGTCTTATCTCTCATAATTTACAATAACTGTAATAATTTTATCAATTCATCTTATAGTATCATCTAACATTTGAATTGACTTTATAACGTGATTCTTTTCTTTAACCTGGTTTATACATTCTTCCAATGTTAACAAACCGTGATTAAATACAATAATATACAATAAAATACAATAATGAAGCAATTTGAAGAAATACAGATAGTTTTATCGTGTTTTATTCGGTGTGAGTGTGTCAGCTTGAGCGTCTACAGAAAGTTGCGTGTTGTACCACAATCAGCTTAGGCCTACGCACACACTTACATCCCCCCGAGTGGTATAAATGTTTGATTACGAACGTCGTTGGGGGTGTCAACCCCCCCCTCCCTCCCCCCCCCTCCACCTCCCCTAACTTCCTTCACCTCGGACAGAGCTCTTTAATAATTATCGATTAACTCTTCAATAACTAACGTGCTTTTATAATGACTGGTCGGGTATAATTCAGGCAGCTAAACCACGACTGTCACGTAAAATAACGTCCTAGGCCTGGCTAGCTCCAAGCGATTTTCATTGGTGAATATTTAATTGTAGAGCTTAATTTTATGGCGACATATCCAGTCTTTTTGTATTTACATTGTTGTTAACACAAAATCCTAGCACTGTTCTTGAGGTGGGCTGAAAATATGTCAAGTTTTTGCGATCTAAGAGACGGTGACTTGGTTATTACCTTGTGTTGTCATGGTATTCAGCTCTTCTAGTGAACAATTTAATCAATCAAGTCCTGGTTTCTTGGAGGTAGCTGGGTCTGGGATGTTATTTTGAGTGAAGTCGCGGTAAGGGCCCTGCGTCCTTCGCGATTTCTTATACATTTTCTTTTCTTTTACATTTTTAATATTTATTTGATATATTCCGCATACATGCGATGTTTTGTTGTAATGCAATGGCAAAGACCAGATGGTATCAGGGATCATCGGTGGGGCAATCAAGTGGACTGGCAAGCATTATCAGCATTTTTTCATTGTTAGTCATGCGTTACTAGAAAAAAGACTGTATATTCATAACATTGTGTTAAAACTTGGAAATAAGGAAATTCATAGATAAATGAATGAATAAATGAATGAATAACCGGCACAGTAGCTGAGTGGTTAGCTCACTTGCTTCGTGATCCGGGAGGTGAAGGGACATATCGGACCCGGTTCGATCTCCGCCACCGTCCATCTTTACAGGGGTTTTTCGTGGTTTCCCTCTGTAGTCTAGGCTAATGCCGGGATGGTTCCCACAACATAGGCCACGACCGCTTCCTTCCCACTATCCTTCCCACTACCTATAAAAACCATCATCTCACCATCCCATCATCTCATTAATCATTCATCCGACGCCAATAGATCTTAGTAATCATTACAGTGCGTCCTTAAAACCCAATATAAATGAATGAATAAATTTTGCGACCATTTAAATATAATTTTTTTTTTTTCAACCGCGGTTTATTCAAGATTATTCAATTTTTTTAAAAATGTATTGATTATAAATTTTTTCATTAAACTTCTGAAATTGTAATAATCAAGTGGTTATATCTTCTGTAGATGTATTCAAATACATTCAATATATTTTAAATATATAAATAATCCAGTAAATATCATTTTCTCCCCACAGTGTAAATGTTTGAATTGTTATATCTCCCCACAATTATCACCACGAGATTTAATGTTAGTTGTATGAGTAATCTTATTTTAATTATTCTTCAGAGTGATGTGATCGCCCTTGTAGTGCCCCCTCCGAACGATCCTACCTTCCATCCATAGCCTTAATTTAATAACAATAATTTTTGTATCAAGTTTAGATTAAATAATTGATCAAAGTTTATATTCGAGAGTGGATTTCTGAAAGGAATATATAATATATATATATATATATATATATATATATATATATATACATTTATATACAGTATATATATATATATATATATATATATATATATATATATATATATTGAAACTATATATATATATATATAATATATATATATATATATATATATATATATATATATATATATATATTTATACATATATATATATATATATATATTTATATATATATATATATATATATATATATATATATATATATATATATATATGTATAAATATATATATATATATATATATATATATATATATATATATATTCGAACTATATATATATATATATATATATATATATATATATATATATGTATATATATATATATATATATATATATATATATATATATATATATATATATATATATATATATAGTGTTCCAAACCTCTGTATGAATTAATCAGCTAAGGTACTCCTTTAAATCCATAGAAACCTTATTCTATAGTCGTGGGTGGGTTCCTTCATTATAGCACCTGCTCATCGTATCCCCAAATAACCTCGCTGTTGGCGGGATCATCAAGCAATCAATATCCATTCTCATCTTCATCATCGTATTCCCAATTAAATATCACAACTGGAACGACGCTACAAACGATTTGAATAATTTGAAATTTTGCACCTGTTACGTCTTTTAACGATACCATCAGGATTACAACCAAGAGGCAGACTTCATTTCCAAACAGGTATATTTCACGCCAATTTGTATTTTATCGCGTCTAATAACGTGAGCTTAACGGGTGATTATAATTGATTCACGAAATGCTCGATGTAAAATGTTGGTAGAGGTCTTTCAAAAGATTGTAATGAATACATAAATCTATTGATACGGCTCGACTATTATGTCTGACTTGATAGTATCGTCGGTTGAAGAAGCGATTGTGAAACTTGTTATGGAGTCTGGAAATAATTACTATACGAACACCTGTCACTTAATGCAACGAGAAGAGAATCGGAAGCTAGAGTTGTGTGTACTTGAGGCAACGGTAGAAGAATGTCGTCTTTCAACATGATCATAGTATTTTTATGACATCGAAACTTGGTATAAAATGATTGTTTACCAATTAAAAAGGCTATGAATTAGAAGATGAATATTTAAATAATCTCGAATTATTGATGTTGAAATGCATACTTTCATAAAATTAAGTATACTTGTGGCAACGGTCGAAGAATGTCGTCTGTTAACATAATATATATTTTTTATTATACATTGAAACTTTATAAAAAATTATTGTTTACCAATTAGGGCTAATGGATTAGAATATATATTCAAATAATATCAGATGATCCAAATTGAAATGCATACTTTCATGAAATTTTATGAATGAAAGATGGTACCGTTATTTTTGTTTTGCTGTGAGTTTTTTTCAGTAGGAGGTTCAAGTTTAGATACAAAACTACGTCTTTCAAAGGCGTTGAATTTTGCGGATTACTCTTAAATTGGGACATTTTCAGAAAATCTCAAGTTGACATATAAGATGTTATTTTTTCTTGGTTAGAATCCTCTTTGCCTAATTTCCAAAAATTATATTCAATTCAAAATTAAATAATGTTGCGAATGAATATACAATTTTCTGTCGATATTTCACACGTGAAATTCGAATAATTTTTGAAATTGATAATATTCAAAAGATTCTCGTTATAGAAGGCCTTGGCCAACTCCACCAAGACCTGGGTTAATTAGAGATACAAATTAGCGAATAAATTGATAAACATTTCCAATGACCTCATCCAAGGTTCGAACCCACGCCCGACGTGACTTCAATTCCGAAAGAACAGACTCTTCAATGAACCAAAAGGTCACCAAAACTTTTCATATCATAAACAATTCCAAACAACTTGAAATAAACGCCCATTTATTTTGTTGACGAAATCGTTCTAAAAACTAAACGATAATTTCTTATCCAAGGTAGAATAATTCTCTACATTAAACGAATAAATTATATAAACAGAAGAACATAGACGATAGAGAATACAGATATATACTCTTTTGTACTTATTCAAAACTAAAAGTAGAATAGGTTTT
Organism: Brachyptera risi; assembly: GCA_964007535.1. Classification (NCBI taxonomy): domain Eukaryota; kingdom Metazoa; phylum Arthropoda; class Insecta; order Plecoptera; family Taeniopterygidae; genus Brachyptera; species Brachyptera risi. Next base: position 44,211,751 of record OZ023332.1, read on the forward strand.
TAGTTTAGTGACAGTTGAGCTCGCACGAAACGACCTGATCGATAAATAATCAAGTAAGCCGTGAGAATTGATGACTAGTGGCTACGTGTATACAATTTGCCGCTGTCCGACGTGTTGGGGGTGATTATCGGGGGTGGGGGGGGGGGGGGGGGGGGTGGACACGTAAAGCCGCCCCCGACAGGACAGTGCTCGTTCACCCCGCCAGCACGCACAGGATATAGCTGGGGAAATGATATTCATTAGACGTGTCGCACACCATTTACTGACGGGAAAACGCTATACGTGTTTGCGTTGAGATGAGCTGGAATTAATCGACCGGAAGTGAGAGAAGAGTTGGATGATGTTTATATTTTTCTCTTTGAAATTCCTCGTCATAAAATGAAATTTGTCGAGTGTTTCCGTCATTTTTGTTGATACATCTTTAACTTATGTTTTCCGGGATACAAATATTCATTCTAATATTATTCGATATAAAAACTACCAACAGAATGCGTGTCTGAATGCCAATATGGCTGAAGAAAAATTAGAAATAAAGTGTCAACAATGTTAAACTTTCAATAGATATCATTGTTGAGATTTTCGCGGGTGCCATTCAACTTTTCATGAGTTCCCTTGTACACCACTCACAGCGTAGCTGTAGCTTTTTATGTCCAATTGTAATTATTATTTCAGCAATATTCTCATTTTTTATTCTATTAAGATCGAATCTTGATACACAATCCTTGTTTTGCAGTTCGTTTGAAGTGGAAATAATATTCTGATTTGTATTTTTCCAGTCACAATCGACCGACAATCTCCCCCCTCGATTGTCACCTACAACTAACTACAGTTGTCAATGATGAGTATGAATGGAATGGACAGAAAGATTCAAGTGGAAAGATTTTGTCGCGCAACCAATGCAACAAGCACAAAAAGAGGTTTACCCAAGCTTGACTTCAATCAGATTCGGTCGCAGATGTCTGTATATCTTTAATGAGGTGAAACAATTGATTTTACTGAAAAGTAAGACGAGCTATTGGAAAAAAAAATGACTTGATTTCCAAATACTCGATTAAGAACCGGAATTATAGATTACAAAAATGAAAGTAGTCACTGCAGATATATTTTTGAATCTGAACGAAGAAGTAGAAATCACTGTTTCTGGAAAATGCATTTAACTATATTATCTAAAAATGAAGCTGAAAGCTTTAGAATATAATACACAGAACTTCTGCTTACGAATATTGATTGCTTCGACCCGACAACCAATTACGTGTTGTGTCTATACAGAATGTGTTGGGGTCTATAATACATGAGAATAGTACTTTGTTATGATTTGATTTGATGTTTTGTATTAATCAAATAACAGAACTGTATATGAATTCTGTCGAACATTTAATGTAATTATTAATAACTTGACAAGTTGACAAAAAAGAAACAAATAGAGAAGAACGTCTGAAAATGTTCCCTAGAAAATGTTAATCTAGAGTCTAGACTATCTAGACTATATCAGTTATTACTTATTTCCTATGAGTCCGATCTTTTTATAATACAATATATTCATACAAATAATGTCTACGTATAGGTATCAGATCTAGTTTTCAATTCACGCCGTCTAGAACCACTATTTGGTTCTACATTTTGATAGGAGGAAAATTGTCTATTTGTAAGATCGCCCTTGTTTAGTGCCCCATCTGAACAATCCTATACCTATAGACGTGGGTATTATGACTTTGTAGTAAAATGCGGTTGTTGTTGTTGTTGTTGTTGTTGTTGATACTGTTGTTGTTGTTGTTGTTGTTCGCAGCTTGAACTAACCTGAATAACTCCATATAGCTAATTTAATCGATCTAATCTATCCAAACTGACCAACCTAACCAAAAAACATCCTGAACTAATTGAATCTGAAAAAAAAATCATAAACAAACCAAACCAAAACGTACAGAAAACAATTTGAAATCTACTTCGGGAGGTCCGACGAACGGTCCCCGTACACTGATCGTAACGACGCGTCCTGATCTAGTCTAGCGGTAGGCGTACACGAGCCAAGTCGTACTCACCAGTGTGTATGTAGGTGTGCTTCTTCATGTCGGACTTCTGGTGGAAGCGTTTGCCGCAGAACTGGCAGGGGTACGGTCGGGTGTCCGAGTGGATCAGGAGGTGCGTGGATAGAGTGGACGACCGTTTGAACGATTTACCGCACTGTTTGCACTGAAACACAAACAATAATACAATCAAATAACTATATTTGATGAGAAGTTGAATGAAATAGAAGCTTTCAAGATGTCTTGACATTTGTCATCGAAATTTCCTCTCGTGAAGAAGACTTTCTTCCGCATGAAAAATGAACAGAAAAATCATCTATAATCTATTAGTATCATAATTGTAAGTCTTCAATTCATCTCGAGAAATACACAAGAATTGGACACCTTGACTTAGAGTATAGTTCTATACTGGTAAACACTAACCAATGAAAGTCCTAGTCTTTTGGAGCTAGCTAGGCAGGGCACCTGTAGAGCGAATACCGGAATAGAGATGCTACTATAAGAGTGAACCTGGGCTTGACGTGTTTACTTAGGAAGAGGATGTGCCCATTCGAGGAAACGATCAAAACCTGACCAAATAACCCTAACCACAGCTCCTCTGTGCTCTAACCAATTCCCCGAGAAAGTAGCTCTTACCGCATTATCATACTCCAAGCCCACCTACAATCTGGTTAGTATCTTTATTACATTTTTTTCTTATTTTTTCTTCCATCATGTTGGTATATTGATCGCTCTTCAGCGCCCCAGCCAGGCCTAGGACATTATTTCAAGTGGCAGGCGTGGTAAGGGTCCAAGGTGGTCCAAGTTTAGCGCATACATTCGAACAATAAGAATGTTATCCACGCTTTTTTCCTGATTGCTCAAATTGATAACCGTATGTCCGAGATTACATTAATATTTAATATATATATATATATATATATATATATATATATATATATATATATATATATATATATATATATATATATATATACGGTTTCACGTAGGCTTGAACGACTCATATTATGAGAGTAAATGAATGAATATTTTTAAAAGAAACGACTGAAAACACCCAGAAATAATTTATTCACATATATATATATATATATATATATATATATATATATATATATATATATATATATATATAAATATATATATATGTATATATATATATATATATATATATATATATATATATATATATATATATATATATATATATGTATGATATATATATATGTATGATATATATATATATATATATATATATATATATATATGATATATATATATGTATGATATATATATATATATATATATATATATATATATATATATATATATATATATATACATACATATATATATATATATATATATATATATATATATATATATATATATAATACATATATATATATATATATATATATATATATATATATATATATATATATATATATATATATATATATATATATATATATATATATATATATATATATATATATATATATATATATATATATATATAAATATATAACATGAACCAAATCTTCACGTCTTGACGTGACATATGTGATCTGTTAGCAGCACCTTGAGCCGTATGCCTGTGCCGGAGACAATGGCACAGGTGTTGAGCCACCTGTTCCAAGTGTGGCAGAGAACAAGGTGTTTAGATCTGCGACGTAACGAGGTATTGATTGGACAAATCTGCTGAGGTCTTATTCAAACAAGCTGGCATGTGCAAGGCTGTTGTCATTAACAAAATTAATCATGCATATATTATTATGTTATTCAAGTACTGAGGGTGGAGCTATATTAATATTGATATTAGTCTACGAGTACATCAACCTACGCACTAACAGACACACACATATGCATATAAATATATATATATATATATATATCTATATATAATATATATATATATATATATATATATATATATATATATATATATATATATATATATATATATATATATATATTTTTTTCATTCGTTTGAATAAATGAATATATATGTATGGATATATATATATATATAAACTGTTTTTTAGATATTCACGAAGAACGTTAGATGAATCTATGAATCTATGACGAATCCATTTTGAGAAAAATATGGAGGTGCCGGGTTGGACGCCCAGGGTGCAGGGAAACATAAACTAAGCCCATTTGATTCTATCTCAATTTCTCAATGTTTTTTGATTCACCATTACGATCTAGTAGGCTGTTTTATTTTCATATCTCTTTACTTTTCATTGCAATAATGTAAAATGAATTCACAGTTACGCCTTTTGTAAGTTTGTCACCAACGAGGGTAGAAGCACGTAATGCAAGATGTCAAGAAACTAGGCAAACGGAGCGCATGCGTTGTAAGATGAGCGGAATATCTATATGAAGTATGATAGAAAACTCTACACACCTTGACTCATATAAAATAGACTCCATTCGGTCAACATCGAATCTAGAAAGACGTGAATCTCAGTCATGGTTCGTCTATTTTCTTTCCATAAGTTTGTTGAATAAAAAATATTTAATTAAGAATTCCCTAAAATTGGCTGGTTCAAATTGCATACAAAATTCTAATATTGTGTATAATTAATGTATTCATATTTAGAGAAAATTTTAATTTTTTTTTGAAAAAATTTATTTTCAAAATTTTCCTGCCCAGCTAAATCTTATGCAGATTTTTAAAAACTTTGAGATGACATTTCTCAGAAATGGTTCAACCGATATGAACCAAAAACAATACTTATTCAATCTAAAATAGTCTACGTACACAGAAAAAGTTTCATGTCGATCAGTCACACCGTGCGACCTGCGTGCAGAGCTTACAAAAAAAAAAAAAAAATAGAGACAAATCTCCATAAGAGAGGGATGGCAGTCTTTCCATTCGATTATCCAATCAATATCTGTTCGTATCTAGCTATCAGTCATTCGGGAGACCCTTGTGGTCAACCAAGTCTCCATTCCATCATGCCGACATACAGGAGAGGAATATCCACTAATCAGGTCAGCCCTGCTGTCTATAAGTCACGGCAGCCGATATTCATCGGACCATCGGTTCATATCAACACATGCGGACGCTGTTGCTGCTGTTGTTGTTGCTGTTGTTGTTGTTGTTGTTGTTGCTGTTGTTGTTGTTGCTGTTGTTGTTGTTGCGCATAGTATATTTTTGTCCATTTTTTTTTTATTAGCATCGAATACTCGACGCAAAGCCATTGTTTCCCTATGAAGGCTATAAGAATGAGAGTACAGGATCGTTTGAACGGGGCTCAACAAGGGCAATCTCACCACCCCAGAGAAATAGTAACCTAAATAACCCATTCTAACTGATTTGGTCAGACTAACCTAACCAAACAAACACCCCTAACTAATTTAATCTAAACTAAAACCAGTCTAGACCTGCCTCCGGTCCGACGAACAGCCACCTTCAATGATATGGTATGGGAGTAATGAAGACTCACCTGAAACGTGCGTTCCGCCGAGCTGGTCGTCTTGGCCGGTCGAGCCACCGGCACCGGGGTGGTCCACGCGGGTGGTTCCTCCTTGATCTGCGTCTCCTCGCAGCGCTGCTCGCAGAAGCTGGCCGGGGACCAGATGCTGGCCGAGCGACGCGGCTTCGTGCACAGGTTGAGCGGCACGTCACTGTACTCCTCCTCGGCTAGGACACAAACAAGGCGCGTTCACAACACAAGGCACGTTCACAACACAAGGCGCATTCACAACACGAGGATCATTCACAACACAGGGTCTACAGGCGCGTTCACAACACAGGGCTATACAGGCGCATTCACAACACATGTCTCATTCACAACACAAGGCGCATTCACAACACGAGGATCATTCACAACACGAGGATCATTCACAACACAAGGCGCATACACAACACCGCACTAGAGGCTCATTCACAACACAAGGTGCATTCACAACACAAGGTGCATTCACAATGCAATACGACGCTAAAATTAGCGTCGAAGGTAAGTATTTACCACACTGCATTCAGTGCAAGGCCCGCCTTTCATTCAATTCGAGAAGTATCTTCGACACAGGTCCCTCACCGCGACTGCCACATAAAATAACGGCCAAAGAGTATGTTCTATTCACTAGAAGAGCTAAGTACCAAGGAAACATGCCCGGTATTTGTGTATTTTCATTGTTACTATTCACGAAACCCTAGCACTGCCCTTAAGGTGGGCTGCAAAATAAGTCACATTTTTGCGTTCCAAGAGACCGTGACTGTTATTATCTCATATTGTCATGGTAACTAGCTCTCCTAGAGAATATTATCCAATCAAAGTCTTAGTCTTTTGAATCTAGCCGGGCCTGGGACGTTATTTCGAGTGGCAGTGGCGATAAGGTCCAGGATCGCGTGCAACATTGACAATATGCTCACCTAATCGTGCTTTCTCTGGATTATAGAAGTATTCCCGGTCCATCGAGTCCGATCCAGCGCTTTCTGGAGACGCCGCCTCGCGCTTGTGCTGGGGTACATGGGAATACGGCAGGAACAGGGGATGAGGCCACAGGTACGTGGGGTAGGCGTGGGGTACCAGAGGGCTGAGTGGTGGGCCCCATACTATATGACCGTCTGTGAACATCAAAAACAGAAACATTGTCGATAAAAGAGTTATTATCACATATTGAAGGACACCACATCTCTCAAACTAGATTTTGATTAATACCGATGTTATTCATTTACCTAATTCTAGATTAAACTACAAATTATTCACTCAATTTGAGATACTCTAATTGATGTTTTTGTCCTTCAGAGATCATGTGTCGTGACGTAGGCATTACTGATTCTCTATAGAAACATGAACAGAATCGAGTAATCTCGACGTCACGACTTACAGAAAGGGACAAGTCCCGGAGGACAAACATTTGAATTAAAATTTCTTAAATTGCGATGATGATTTCTGATTCACTCTAAAACTGGGGAAATAAATATTCATTGGAATCTAGTTTGAGGTTTGTGATGTCCCTTAACTTCATAGAGTATGATCATTTAAATCGATCAAATAAATCTCAAGAGGTTTTATTTTGTAAATAAAAATCGTCGGATAAAACGTGAGAAAGTTCTATACTCGTCTGATTTACTTGATTGTATATAATGTAATGGAAAAGATGAAGGTTTCGAACGACCGTCTCCCCTATACCACACCACAGGCGCACGGGTGGCTATCTCATTCAACCTAGAACTACTTCGGTGAAAATATAATTTAATCGATTCGACATTTTCCGGTGAATATTATCCCTGCGAAATGTGGTGTACATTATTTTTCAAATTGGGTTCAAAAACGCTCTGTGATAATTAAAAAGATTTATTGGCAACGGATCAATGATTAATAAGATGGTGGGTGATGGGATGGTATATTAAGTAATCGTGATGATTGTGGAAAGGAAGCGGTCGTGGCCTACATTATGGGAACCACTCCGACATTAGGCTAGACTCAGAAGTAAACCAGAAAAACTCCATTATAAGATAGATGGTGGCGGGGATCGAACCAGGTCCGATATGCTCCTCACCTCCCGGATCACATGAAGCAAGCGCGTTAACAACTGAGCAGACGGAACCAGTTTTTAATGATTTGTTATTGATCTTGACTCAATAGTTTCTTCTGGCCATCGAGTATCGGAATGTATGAGGAGAAGAGTTGAGCTACGAGGGGTTCTCACCTTTGCTAGCCATGCGTGGTGCGCATGCGTCCCTGGCCGAGACGAGCGAGAAGGCGCTGTCACGCGGCCCGAGCGTGGTCGGTCTACCGTCCGAGCCAATCACAGGCGAGTATCTCGAGGTCGGCGAATCAGCGTCTCGCATGTTATGTCGCACCAGGAAGGACCGAGGCATCCCAGTGCTGTCAAACGAGAGCAAGCTAATTAGCGGATCACCCTTGGTTACTAATGAGGTTGTTGTGCCTTAATTGTTAACTATAGCTTAATCAACACATTTTTATTTTGTACAACACAATGTTCGAGCCGGTCTTACCAACTGATTAGCGGATAAACATGATATCATCCTAAGTGATATTTTATATTCGTATCTCAATCAATAATTAACTAATGAAATATTTAATTATCAGTTAGTAAAACAGAATTCCAAGCATGGTAAGTGATGACTGTTGGTAGATGTGTATCGCAGTTAATTAGCTAAATGAACACATTTTAGTGTGAAGAAGGTCAAGTGAAAATAAAGAGCAGAAAACTTATATTTTTCCATCAACTGGAAAATACTCTGCCTCTTCACTGGGTGAGCTATATAGAGTTGAAGGTGAAACTTCGATAAAATAATTGCAGTTTCACTGGTGAAATAATGAAAGATATTATGGTATAATGAATAAATAATATGAAATAATGAAAATATTTTTTTTTCACTGTTCAATATTGTGTTATTCAAGTTCGGTTATGTATTAAAAAAAATTGAATTCTTTTCTCAAGTGATTCTGTGCATCAATATATTATTCATTCGAAAAGGAAACGAAAACAAACAACACGAATATCGTTTGATGGATTTTTTTCAATGGTTTTGTGAAATTTTCCATACATTTTAATAAAACGCCAGGATAAAGATTAATAAAACGATTGTAGAACGATATAATGATACACGTTGTACACGATTGTATGATACATGAACGTGAACAGCTGACAGAAACGAATTGGAATATATCTCCCAAGTAGGCCTATACTTGAGAAAAATCAATTGTCGTGAGAAGTAGGCTTATGTTGAAACGTAAAAAAAAAAAAAAAAATACACGCAGATACGATACTAAAAGTAGTAGGCCTAGGCCTATTCTAGAAACATGTATCGTTGAAATTAAAATTGTTAGTTTCATTCCAATTTCATAATATAATAACTTGGTAGGCCTATATAGGCGCTAATATCAGTTAAATTTGTGAATTAAAAAAAATTGAAGAATTGTGAAAGACAATATATCATAATCATAATACATACTCTATTCGTTGGTAATCGATATAGTCCTATATGCATACATATATATCGGCCTATATATATTGTGATATAATCAATTGGCCTATATCAATCAATAAAGGTATAATATGATTATTTGTGACGTGATACGATCGAAAGATTATTGTGAGGGATTGCACTCGTTGTAATCCATCTGAACGATCCTATCTTCTCATAAACAACGACTCGTCAATTTTTCCATTTTTGTCAAAAAAAAATATCATCCATTAAAACTTATAACATAGTAATTTATGAAAAAAAAAAACATCATGCAACATTTGATCAAATTATCTTCCCGCGTTATTGTTTTTTGTTTAGCAAACACCGACGAGGGTTGCACACGACGCATGTGTTGTTTGAGCTGAAGGGTTGGCACGAGTGTTCATCTAGATAGAGTACAGCGATAAGCCTCATTATGACAAGCAGAGATGTTTAATGTCGTCAAACAGTACACTGGCGGGCACTCAAAGCGGTCGAGCGAGCAACACAATTAACAATACAGCCTGAAGATATTTTCACTGCTGCATAACGACCCCACCAACAGCCAGGATATATGGGGGTACGAATGAGTGGGCGGCAATGGAACTATATAAAGTGAATTAATAGTTGTTTGCGTACCTCACAAACTACCGAGGACAGACCAAAATTTTGGTACTCGGAAAAACACATTATTCAGTAACTAATCCATTTCTTCAGGAAAATTATGGTCACAGACTGCGCAGTCCTGCTGTTGAAGTTCATTGGTTTTGAATAAACTAAGTGGAGTGGTAAGATCGCCCTTGTGGTGCCTCGTCCAAACGATCCTATCTTTCATCCTTAGCCTTAATTGGGGAACAATGATTTTGTATCAAATTTCGATGTTATTAAGAAAAAATATATGAAGTGATGATATAGATGAAAGGACGTTTACATGAACCCATGCCTTATGCGGGACTCGAACCCAAGCCCGACCTGAATTCAGTTCCTAACGCAGTGTGATAGTTGTGATAGAAGATTTCTGTCAACATTGAAGTCATTAAACACAATCATTGTTTCCAAAATTGTCCGGTCGCGTTGACTCGGCGGGGAACGCAAAACCCGATCCTCGGGAAATAAAGTTTATCAGAATCACAAACACAAAAAACCCACTTATTTCGAAGAAAATACCGACATTATATGCACTAAATCCAGCAGATGATATATGCACGCACTTCTCTATCAGTCTGTGAAAAGTCAACGGTAAATTATGCGTAGATTTTATTCAAATTTGAGTTTAAATGTCTGAAAGAGCATTTCGTTTGGCCGCCAGTGTAGTTGTCGTGTACGTAATGACGTCTCAAGGGATCTCGAGCCATATTGCTCCGAGTCGGGGCAGCGGCCCACATATGTGATGTTCGATTAATTATGTTGTATAATCTTTAATCAGGTACACACACACACACACACACACACACACACACACTCACACACACACATATACAGTGTCACGAGTCATGATTAATGTCGACTCTAAGAACATATAATTATATATATGTAGGCCTATATTTGTATTTACTCAAAAACTGACGTATAATTTGCTCGAAGTATAATATGGTCACAGTTGGTGTCATGCAAAGTGTTTATATATAGTTATATAAAATGACTGATGACAATTTTTTTTTAATAACATCGAAACTTGATACAAAATCATTGTTCCTCAATTCAGGCTAAGGATGAAAGGTAGGATCGTTTGGACGGGGCACCACAAGGGCGATATTATCACCCCATTTTAATAGTTTAAAACCAATGAACTTCAACACCAGGACTGCGCTGTCTGTGATAATAATTTACCGAAAATAATTGCTGGGGACTGAAGTCAATTGAATAAGAACACGAAGGAAGAATTGAGATTTCATCCCGTTTGTATAATTTATAATTAATTTTCCATGTTGGATTCATCGACGCATGATGATTACTAATATCTATTGGTATAGGTCAATGTTGTAGTCGATGATGTGAGCAGAGATCATATGTGTACAGTTGTGCTATTATATATGGTTTCTAAAATGTGTTTAACGGCGCGTTATAATAGCATTAACCACAATTACCCACTTGGTGACGTCAAATATCAGAGCCACATTGAATTTTAAGATTCTTCAATGTGAATTTTAATGACATATTGTATTCAAGAAGACTGTTTTCGGACATTTTCTTGTCCGAATGTGTCTAAAAATAGAATTGTGGTTAATGCTATTAGATGAGCGTAGCGAAGTCTCCATCCCACTCCCATAGTGTTTTGTCCGCATGTGTTTTTTGTTTGTTTGTTTGTTTGTATGCACTTCACAGGTCACAGGGTTTGACTAATCTACATGAAACGTTTTTTGTACACGCAAACTAATAAAACTTGGAACTGTATAGTTTCTGGTATGAATCGGTTCGACCAATTTCAAGAAATATCATCTCAAAATTTCTGAAAACTCGAAAGATTAGGCTGGGTAAGAAAATTTGAGAAATAAAATCTCTTCAAATGAAATGAAATTTTCTGTGAATGTGTATAGATAAATGATACACATTATCGTGATTTTGTATCTAATTCTAATCAGCCGTTTTGAAGAAAATAATTAAATTATCTGTTTTTATTCATCAAATATTATTATAGAAATCAAAGCAGATTCAGGTTGCCGAGATTCACTGCCTTCTAGATTCGATATTTGCCCAACAATGAAGTCTTCTCTATATGCATCAAGGTGTGTAGAATACCAGGGTTGATAAAGTGGCAAGGGTAAAACTACTTCAACGACTATTATACCTGATCAGATATCTCGCTCATCTTACAACGCTTATGTTGCGTTTGGCTAGTAATCAATGATTATAAGGTCTATTGGTGTCGGTGATTGACGAATGCATAAAATGATGTAAGTAGTTAACTGCAAGGTTTAATATGTTTTGTGGACAGTGGAAAAGAGAAGGCCGTGGCCAAATTCAATTGAACTTTCCCAAAGTGTCACTTTCAAGGCATCCTCAGCCTCCGTAGGGCATCAAGTTCCCGCCAGGGGGATTTCACAGATATGATTCATCATAATAATTGAACAGCGCAAAACACAAAATTGACAAATACAGACAAAATGCAGACAATATAACTAAAAGATGCTCCAGAAGATCGTGAAAATTGTAAATATATTGTTCTAAAATTTCCAAATCAAATATTCTCGGAATATTTCCCGCTCAGTTCCGTTTTATCAAGTTGGATATTTTCAAAATTCCAACGATCGATTGCTGAAAATACGCTTGATCGATTGTACTAAAAACCATTTCAAGTTAGTTTCATTATTCATATTGTTGACAACACCACCTGCAAGTTTTGAAACCACCAAGCGATGTACCATCCCTCAAAATGATTTTACTCATTCATCCTCTGCTTTAATTGGGAAACAAGAATTGTATATAGTGAGATTTCGATGTTTTGATTTTAAAAAAGTTTCAAGTTTAGGACGTTTAGGGCCTAGGAAAAGTTGCCATGCGACCTATGAAGAAACATGAGAAACAAACAGACGACATTTGTGTCGAGTGGAGTCTGCGCTTCCACTCATCCAATACTCATCAGAATCCGAGTGATATATATTCACTTAGTGGAGGTGCCGGGTTTGGATGCACCGAATGCATCCTCATCTCTTCAACATATAAAACTTGAGAGTCATTGTCCTTGATTCACAGGTTCTAGGACCGATGTAGGATCGTTCGGACGGGGCTGCACAAGAGCGATATCGACACCTCAACGATCGAGGAGATATTTGCTGTTCAGTATCAATACTGCTTCGGTATTCAGAGATTCAGAATACAGTTTCGAAGATGATGAATATATATTGACAAATTATATCACATTTGTTTGTCGAAGTTTAGCAATCAATTAATTAGATTGAAATGTTGAATATAAGAAAGAGAAACATGAGTTTAGACTTTTTCTGATACAAAATATATATACCTACAATATGTTTATTCCATAAACTTGGGCATAAATCTATTCAAAATCAAAACGTGGAATAAAGTTATGAAATTCAAGTATAAACGGTTTGAACAATCTCTAACTGCACTGCTTATTGTGAGGTTTGCTCAGCAAATGAAGCTTTATAAAAATCTTGAATTGACGTGATGAATCAAGGGTTTATATCTCTTTTAATATATATAAAATATAAAATATAAAATAAATTTCATTATTTATGAATATAATTTTTTTTTTGGTGGTGGTGCCAGGTATTTTATAGAAATATTATGTTTTTGAGCTCGTTTACTTGCTTATGACAATTATATGATACAACTCATCTTCATGAAACACAAATTCAGATCCAAGCTTGAATCCCACCAAGCTTGGGTCATTACGTTATAAAAACGAATCACAATAGTATAAAAAAAAACCAAAAAAAAAAACGGTCGATTAAATCGTATGTACATGAGGAAATAGGTATAGGCCTAAATGATATGGCTCACACCGTAATATGGATTATCAATCAACATTCAAAACTGTAAATATAAATTCAATTCAACTTTCAGGTTATTGCGATCTTCATATGCATGGGATTAATTTGCATTTTTCCCAATTTTATTTTAAAACTTCTTTCCAAGTGGTTGAGGCCCATTATACGCATATTTTGTTCCGATTTAATTGTTATATGAAACAGTTTAAATTTCCACTAATTTATTCTGTTGTTACTTTGTGTATAGGGCCTATTATCATTTAGAAATCATCTAAATTAGCGAGAAATACAGTCTACTTGTGAGTTTACATGGATTGAAAGAAAAAATAGTTGGAACCTATATAATCTACGATATCATCTTTATAGTCTTCAGCTTTGATTTCCAATTTTGTTTTCATTGCATACTATTTTTCATTTTTTCCCTTTCTTAATTTTTGTATGATTTCGTTATCATCATTTAATTATTTCTTTTTTCTACATTTTCTTATTCAAACCTAGTCAAATTATATTTATTTTGTTATTCTCTAAAATATGTTGTTATCGTTATTTTTCTTATATTTTAATTAATTGATTTTTATTCTGTATTTTTGCAATCTTATAATGTAAGACAGAGTCTTGAATAAAGATACATATATATATGAATGAGTTGCAATACGAATCAAAAATGAGAAATTAAAAGAATAATCGAATGTCGGATGGAAAAGCGCGAATTAATTAATAAATTAGTAAATGACAATTGATAGACGAAAAAAGGGATCAATGAAAGATGAAAAAAAAACGAAATGGAAATGATCAATATCTTAACAAATACAGGATGAACCGAGAAAGAAGGAAAGATAAATATTTCAAGAATAAGAAGAGAAAGAAGATCAAGATTTTTCTTCTCACTGTAAATATTCGAAGTTTTTTCTATCTCTGAAATTATTATCTGTGAGATTTATTGTTATTTGTTAAATAAGTCATCATATTATTATGACTCTTTCTTCGGGGTGGTAATTTATGATGACCCGTCTGAACGACCCCTAGCCTCGATTGGGGATCACAGATTTTGTATCAAGTTTCGATGTTATTATTTAAAAATATCCCCTAATATTATCTGCTGTCAATGGAAAGAAGTGATCATTGCCTGAGAGACTTAGTTCAAAGTGGAAGATATCAACATTCGTGTTTTGTTAACTCTTGATACCAATGCTGGTAATTTCCGGATATATATAACAGAAACGATTTTTACTTATAATGTGTTCCGGACTTTCGGAAACTGAAAGACTTTTATATGCGGCGGAATTTTATGGTCACCGACAGTGCAGTCGTGGTGTTAAAGTTCATTGGTTTTAAATAATTAAAATGGCGTGATAAGATCGCCCTTGTGGTGCCCCGTCCAAACGATCCTACTTTTCATCCATAGCCTATTGGGGAACAATGATTCTTTATCAAGTTTCGATGTTATTAGAAAAAAAAATTTAAAAAAGTTCTGAATGTATTACGTTTTATTTCATAGGTATATTTATAAATTCAATTAATGTGTGAATTATATAATATTTGGGTAGATATTTGAAATTTTAATCGAATATATAGACCCGTATATATAGTAATTTGATAATAATTTGAGTATAGGTCTATATTAATATAGTCAAACTGAAAAAAATATAATTCGAAAGAATTCCCAAAACAAATTTTCATATCAATTTGATATATTCTAATGATAATTCAGACAGGAATGATTATTTAAAACATCTCGCACAGATATGCTGGAATATTTCGAAACGCTCATCAATCGATATATTAATTTTTATAAAAGTATTCATCATTATTGCATTTCCATTGTTCTAAACATGCAATAACTGTGTTCGCGTGAGAGATTATTCGAAATGACAAATAAAACCGATGGAAAGATTTAAAAATCAAACAACATTCAGTTTGCGATTTAATTACAAATCAAATTGATAAATCTGGCCGGGCCGCCAGATTGAAAATCATATCCAAAATCAAATTCGAGCTCAAAATCAAATTCAATCACATGTGTGTGTGTGTGCACTTGTGAGAATATTACTTCCGAAATCGTAATAAAATTTAATCTACAAATATTTTACTATTTGATTATATTTTGTGTGAGAAGTGTTGCATATATATTCACATTGTTTGCTAGTTTTCAGTGCGTAGATTCTCAGTAACTTTTCTTCTTCACCCTTAATGTGTCTGATTGGTTAATTTAATTGAGAAAAATGATAAATAATTATTCGTTTTATATAGGTAGGCCTACATCTTCAAATATTAGTTAGATAAATCACTACAGATTTGATTGGGGCTCCTCCAAGACATATTGTATTCCTATGTTTTCTTTGAAACATTGACCAATAGAGATAAGTTTATTAAAATATATATTACCAATATACCAAAAACATAATATGAAAGTAAATTAGGTTAAATAACAGTTTCCAATTTGAAAAAGTAATCAAAAATTCGACTTACCTGAGACGATAACCCAGAATAGTGTGAATCAGTTGATCTTCTATCGCTATACACACAAGTCACTGCACAAACAACCCGCCACTCACACGGCAATAAGCATAACTGACCGTCTCCACGCACTCACCACCAATCCACTTAGCCCCTCCACCTGATTGCCCTCCGCCCATTGGCTGATGAGCCGAGCCGTGGGCGTGGCCACGCCGCTGATTGGCCGCGCGCGACGCGTGCCAGGTGCGGAGGGGTGGAGGGGAAGAGGACAGGTGGACGCGTGCCGAACGCGTGCCCGAAGCGCATCCCACCTTGTACGCCACTGAGGACGGATCGAAACACCTGGACGGTGGTGTTGTTGGATAGGGGGGACGGTCGTGGGGAAGCTTCCTGTCGGCGTTGATCGGTCACACATGTTCTTGCGCAGGGGTTTTGTCGTTTCGCGCATTGTGTGATACTATACTTCAGTCCACGAAAGAAGAAGGTCGTTTACCAACATTACAAACACAATTATATCACCATTATATAACTATGTACATGAAGAGAAAGATGTTTTTTAGGAATTTCGTCATGACAGAACGAGGTCTATTCTGAGAAAAGCAACTGCATCTTTCAAAGGCGTTCTTCCTGATTGTAGCAGGATTATCTGATTATTGAAGTTTCACAATTATTTAGTTGGTAGACGACCTCTCTCTCTCGTGGATGCAAGTATACGCATGGAGAATATAAACTTGCGCAATGTATAATTTACCCAGGTTTGTTGTTTGTACAAATTTGGTTTAATTGGTGAAAAAAGTGTAGGTATAAATCTATCGTAAACTGTGCCGATGTATTGAGAAGGAGGGTAGGGGGGGGGGGGGGAGAGAATAATTTCCATGCAAGGTTTTTATTGAGGGTCTATCACTCGTTTTACTAGGTTTATATGTCAGTCTATCATCTCTACGTTGCCAAGTTTTGATGTGTTCAGAGTAGACGTAGGCCATCAGAATAGGGTATAAGGTTTGTGTCGAATGGAAAACGAGAATGTAATTTCAAGGTTAAAACCTTTATACCCTAGCCTGAAATCTAACCGCCTTCGAACATAAAATTAAAAGAGATTGGCGTGGGTTTTGGGAAAAATGTATACCTAATTGTTAAAAAAAAAAGCACAGCACACATTGCTCCATAACCCGTACCGCTACTGATTTTTAGAAAATAATGTCTTAAAGACATGTTATTTGTAATAAGACCACATGACTTCGTATGTGTTAAAAAAAACATAATTATAGAAGAAAATAAAAAAAATAAAAAAATATGACAACGGTCACTCTCTCTATGCCTATATAGACTGCAAAAAATTGACACATTGTGAGTAGCCCACCTCAAGAGCGGTGCTAGGATTTTGTGCCGACAACAATGATAATATACAAGAAATTTTGTCATGGTAACTCAATCTTTTGGTAAAAATCAACCAATAAAATTCTTATTCTTTTTGAACTGTGAATAAAAGTAAAATGTAAAGATAAATTTTCGCTTCGCTCATTCTATATGAATGAGACACCCCCAACCGTCGACATTGTACATCCCTTATTATTTCAGATGATCGATTATTTATAAAAACACTGATTTTTTCCAATTCTCTCTTCTGTATATCCTTATAATAGTGAAAGTTTATTAGCTATATCTAGAAAATCATTTTCCCAAGTAGGCCTATATATATAAAGTCATAGAAAACTTGATAGATTTTTCCAAGACTGCGCTCATTATTAATTAATGCTAAAAACTTTTGATATAAAATCCATGTGAAATGGTCCAACGGAGTGACTCGACTGTATATTAATAATTCAGGTGTATTTGCCGGCGTCTGAAGTTCGTCTTTGTGTTCGACCGCCTCAGGTATGGTAGCTCGTATATAGAAACAGGTGAACATAGGTTGACCTGATTTGTGTATACACAAACCTTAATACACCAAGTTATGTACAGGTGTAGGAAAAGTATATACATTTTGTTTCACTCCCCTTTTATACAAAGTAATACTTTAATGTGGCCCCATCGAGAACAGAAGGTCGTTTAACATAACAAATAATCGTACAATTTCGATAATTTGTTTAAAGACATGATTTTGTGCAACATTTGTATATATATATATATTTTTTTTAAGATTCGGTTGCTCTTCCAATCCAGAATCTCTTCCCCAAAAACTCTTACTATTCCTCGACTTGGTGAAATCATTTATACGGACACGTGGTATCATTATTCCCGCAGGTGATCGTCACAGACCCAGCTTACCAGACTGTTATTCATTCCATTTGTCGTTAGTTCTGACAAGTCTTTTATCATCCAACTATCAATAGTTATCAACAATGTCTTGTCTCATTGTTATAGCATTTTATTCATTCCTGTGAAAGCCCATATATATATATATATATATATATATATATATATATATATATATATATATATATATATATATATATATATGTATATATATATATATATATATATATATATATATATATATATATATATATATATATATATATATATATATATATATATATATATACACATATATATATATATATATATATATATATATATATATATATATATATATATATATATATATATATATATACATATATATATATATATATATATATATATATATATATATATATATATATGTGTATATATATATATATATATATATATATATATATATATATATATATATACATATATATATATATATATATATATATATATATATATATATATATATATATATATATATATATATATATATATATATATATATATATATATATATATATATATATATATATATATATATATATATATATATATATAACTTACACAGGTGTATAGAATAGACGCTTTAGTTGGTCACGGAATACCCACATGTTGAAAAACGTTGAAAGGTAAAAGTATTTCTTTAATTGCAGTGGCGTTTCTGTTTCACCAAACGTATTTCTTAATTACATATCATTTATAACCGCCTCATGTTTTATTGGGCGGTGATGTCGTGAAATCACAAATCATTTAGAGTGAGATATATATGTATAATTATGAAGTATAATCATTAACTTGAAATAAATACACCTTGACTGATGAAATATATGCTTGACTTGGCAATTATCGAATCTAGAAGGCCGTGAATCTCAGCAATATGGTTCTCTCACGTAACAAATGACAAACAATCGTTACCATAGCAATACAGCAAAAGGTGGACTACCAAACATTCTGATTGGTCCATTCCAACTGGTGGACATTGTTGTCTGTCAATTGCAACAAAAGGCTTCTGTCAAGTAACAAATGACAAACAAAAGTTACCATAGCAACACAGTGAACTGGTAGACTACCAAACATTCTGATTGGTCAATTCCAACTGGTGGACATCGTTGTTTGTCTCTTGCAACAATGAGTGACGTCACTTGACAGAAGCCTATATGGTTCTGCCACGATGTAGTGATACCAACAGACTATCATTTTATATAAAGAAGGTAAAACGACTCGCTTCTTCAAAAGTGAAGTATTTCAGGGACAAAATCTTCGTCCAGTTCCGCTTGTTGGTAGCAAAGCTATCCTTTCTATATCGAACTATAAGCACGGCTCAATAGATAATCATGTTGACAGTGGCATTTGTATCTTACGAGAATGATAGATTCTGTCAGTATACAACAATGCCACCGGTACCGTAGCCACTCTTATTTACATCTAGTTCACGAGGGAGTCCGCTAAATCGCGACAGGCAATCGGGACCTTTGGCTCTGAACTGACCGCAATAAACCACAAATGCCTCCATGTTATCAGTATGTGAGTTGGATAACCTTCTTTATACTATCATGAAATAAGTTGGTGTCACCACATCGTGGCTCTGAT
Organism: Brachyptera risi; assembly: GCA_964007535.1. Lineage (NCBI taxonomy): Eukaryota > Metazoa > Arthropoda > Insecta > Plecoptera > Taeniopterygidae > Brachyptera > Brachyptera risi. The sequence continues at coordinate 44,231,502 of OZ023332.1, forward strand.
TATTTCTATCCATATTTAATGAATGGAAAACATTCATTGAATTATTTTTTTCAAAACGGTTGGTCCGATTTGAATAATAATTGGTAGTAATGTGTTCCTTCCATGTGTTTATATTCAATAGAAATTTCAATGTTTTTGGAGAGATTTAATTTTTAAAATTTTCCCACCTAGTTCAATTTTCTGTTTTTTTTTTCGAAACTTGGTGTTTCTCGAGAATGGTCGAACCGATTTGTCCCAAAACTATACGGTTCCAAGTCGGGTAAGTCCACGTGATCAGAAAAAAAAATTCATGTTGATCAGTCAAACCGTATGTCTGTGCAGTGCTCACTAACAAGCAAACAAAAACAAACAAAAAAAGACAAAGCTCCATAAGAGTATAGGATGAACCGCCCCCGTGGCTCAGTCAACTATCTCAATGCGTTAGTAACCGAAGTCAGATCGGGCGTGGGTTCGAGTCCCGCATAAGGCATGAGTTTTTGTAAATATGTCCTTCCACTTCATTACTTTATATAATCTCATTACCACCTGCTCATTCATATAGGCTATACCCCCGCATACCTTATAATAGGTGTTGGTGGCGTCATTAAGTACCATTGTGTATATATAAATCTCTATTTTTGTCACTTTAAACATATTATATGAAGTCCGTTGAAAATGTAGACGTTGAAACGTTTTTTTCTCTTTAAGTACGTGCTTGAAATGAACCTTCACTAAAGTATACCAATTAGTCGGTTGAGGTCTGAGCCTATATAATATACATGATGGTATCGTTTAAATCGTTTCTTGTGCAAAGCCCTCATAATCGGTGCACACGGCATCTTGTTATTCCAAGAAGCTGTTGATTTATCGGTCTGATATTCTGCGCTCAGCGTCTCTGCGCAGGTATAGAGGCTGGTTCACAAGGGAACAAGACGCCAACATTGAAGGACATAACAACCCTAAAACCAAATTTGAATTATTGATGGCGAGATTTATTTTCTCAATTTTAGAGGAAACTAGAAATAATTATCTCAATTTCAGAGATTATGATTCATTTATTTGTCCTTCAGGACCCGGGATTTTTTCTAAGTCGTGACGTAGACATTACTCGATTCTGTTGATGTTTCGATTCATGATCGGTAATGCTTACGTCATGACTCATCGTCTCTCGATGACAAAAATATTATTCGTAATATCTTAAATTGAGATGATGATTTCTAGTTTTCTCTGGAATTAGAGAAATAAATAATGGCATTATTCGATAAAATTCAATTTAAGGATTGGATATATACTATGACTAGTTACACTAACGCCTTACGCATGACGAGAACATGAAAACCAAACACAACAACATTGACGTAGAATACAAAAATATCAGCTCACCAGAATTGTAATTTAATATTAGAATTAATTATTATTGATTATTATTATTAATTATTAATTAATATTAGAATTTGTAATACCAGAAATGATTACGAATGAAGAAATAAGAAAGGAAAGAGAAGAAGAAGAAAAAAGAATTCTTCTGGAATTAGTTTGGTTTATCCATCACTTGTAGATTTGGTTCCAAAATTGAAGGTTCCTATTGGCTGATTCTCATTTTCTACACTAATGTCCACATGCAAACTTGGAGCTTGCAGCTTTCATGTTAGCGTTCATCCTAGCGTTGATGTTAGCTTTGGCGTTCATCTTATATGGTTAGCTGTGGTTGTGAATAGACCAATGACAAAGATTTATCGAGTTAGTGTTACGCGTCAATGTTATACATAGCGTTATGGTTAGGTGGTTTTGACCAGACCCAAGATGCATTGAGGGTTGCGTTTGCTTGCGGCCGGGAGATGGTACCTTCACTCATCTTGAAAACACGTACCATACCGTGAGGACTTTTCTGTGTAATATAGATCTCAGCTCTATCTGGTGTTTTTTGTAGAAACGGCTGATAGGCTGGTAAACTTGATGCCAGCAAGCCGGTCTTAAACGCAACGTTAGTTCCTTTTATCACCACTTATCTATGCACGGTCAATAATTCTTTAAACATGGACCGTAGATTGGAACATATTTTTAACATGGGAGGGATAGGAAGTGAGGACACCATCTCCACCCCCGACAAACGCAACCCTCAATGCATCTTGGTGTGTCCATACGCGGTAATGTTGGCATTCAACTCAGCGTTATAGTTAGTGGTGGTTGTGAATAGACCAATGACATTGCGTAGGACAGACTGCGTTAGTGTTATACGTTATGGTTATAGTTATTAGTTAGTGGTCGTTGTGAATGGACCAATGACAAAGGTTTCTCGCGTTAGTGTTACGGGTTGGTCTCACACGTCAGCGTCATCATGAACGGGCCTCAACACAGGCACCTCCAAGACGTCTGTAGCGGCCTGGCGTTGCTAGGAGTATCCAGGTGGCTAATTGAACACGGTCCAGGATGTACGGGCTTCCTCGACTCTACCCGTATACACCCGACCGTTGGCAGACACCTTGTGCCCGCGCGAGGTGGAGGCTGCGAGCGACCGTCCCCCCTATCGCACACCACTAGCGCGCGGCTGGTTCGAGCCACGCTGACGACTACCACCAGCACGTCGTAACACTGACATGCATATATCAGAACCTGATAGTAATATCAACTGATTTAATATGTCTGCTTGTAACGGTCAGAAGTTCGGACGGTAATCTCAGTGGTGTTTTTATACACCTTGGACAGGTCCTGGCAGCTGGCTGTATGAGGACTCGAGCCCCCAGGGGACCCTCGAGCCCCCAAGGGACCCTCGAGCCCCTGGGGGCCTCTTTATTACGTTAGAGGACATCATAACTAGCTCTGGGGCTGAATTGGAATTATTAATAACGATATTTTTCATTTTTTTTTTCATATATCGAGTTCAACGACGCACTGTAATGATAACTAGGATCTATTGGCGTCGGATGAATGAGGAATAAGATAATGGGATGGTGAGATGAAGGTATTGGGAAGGATAGTGGGAAGGAAGCGTTCGTGGCCTATATTGTGGGAACCATCCGAGCATTAGTCTAGACTACAGAGGGAAACCTCGAAAAACCCCTGTAAAGATGGACGGTGGCGGCGATCGAACCGGGTCCGATATGCCCCTTCACTTCACGGATCACATGAAGCGAGCGCGTTATAACCACTGCACTGCATGTGCCGGTACGATATTTTTCTCCTTACCTCTATAGAAATTTAGAAATTATTTTCACAATTCCAAAGGTTGTAGATTGTGTATTTGTCTTCCAGAGACTCGGAGTCGTGACGTAGGCATTTCACTATTCTGTATCGGAACATAAACAGAATCGGGTGAAAAGACTGACACCTGTCAAACTCTATGTAATGTCACAAGGTTCATTGGCTCAGCAAGTTAGAAAAAATACTTTTACTTTTGATTCAAGCTGGAAAAGCTGTATAAACCTATACAGATATGCAAACATACTATAGGCAGAGAATGCCGAGCATGCGTGTGTCAACATTAGTGATGGTCGAATAAGTGTATATATGTTTAATTTAATCCAGAATTAAAATGTGGATAAAACCAAATGAAATGATGCCGAAAGTCTTTACGAGTGGGCTTATACCATCTGAAGAATAGAGACAAACTACTAAGAATTTGGAAAATTCAGTGGAAACCCAGCTTTAAGGACTTTCAACAGTCAGAAATATGAAAAGTTTAATGAATTAGAACCACAGATATTTTTAATGTATCTATAATAATGTATATGCATGGAATATATCAGGCTTTTCCCTATCGGTGTATCGAACATATATATATATATATATATATATATATATATATATATATATATATATATATATATATATATATATATATTTATATACGTATATATATATATATATATATATATATATATATATATATATATATATATATATATATATATATATATATATATATATATATATATATATATACAGCTGCACATGTTATCACGAGAGATATGGTGGCTCGAACCACCCGAGCGCTAGTGGTGTTGGATAGGGGAGACGGTCGCTCGGTACCTTCATCCATCGTAAATACATAAGTATCGGAAATACACTCTTTGTATAACTCTAGTCTGTAGATATAACACCTCTTTATATTTCTATGACCTTCAATATATATGTCCAAATTACTTTTGCAAGTATTGAATTTAATTGTTTAATTATATTTCGAAAAAATTATCATCCGATCTTTTGCAATTGAAATCGAATAATTTATCATGATTTATAATCATTTGGATAATTCAAAATATATGTCGCACATTTATTTTAATTATGATTATTTATATACGAATTTGAATATTTTAATATATTTATATATATATATATATATATATATATATATATATATATATATATATATATATATTGAATTGGCAATATCTAAAAAGATCCACCGATTAATATTTTTTAGAGGTCCATATTTTTTTCTTTTAGAGATTCTTTTCTAGTTTCAATACCATGCATTCAGCTACTTGAAAGTATGCTGACCCTTACCGCGTCTGCCACTCAAAATAACGTCCTAGGCCTGGCTAGCTTCAAGAGAAAAGGACTTTGATTGGATAATGTTCTCTAGGAGCGCTAAATACTATGACAACATGTCCAGCCTTTGTGTGTTTCCATTGTTGTTGGCACAAAGTTCTAGTCTTGCTGTGAGGTGGGCTATGACTTGTGCCAAGTTTTTGCAATCTAAGAGACCGTGACTTTGTCACTATCTCGCATTGTCATGGTACTTAGCTTCACTAGTAAACATGATCCAATCAAAGTCCATGATCCTCACGTAATATACATTTCGTGCTAGTGCCAGCTAGCTCCAAGAGGCTAGGACTTTGATTGGTTATTGTTCACTAGGAGAGCTACCTGTCATGGCAACATGTCTGGTCTCTGTGTATTTCCATTGTTGTTAGCACAAAATACTGGTCCTGCTTATGTTGTGGGCTTCGAAATGTGATAGGTTATTCAGTCCAAGAGACCGTGAATTTGTCACTAAGATATATCGTCATGGTACAGGCTCTGTCAAGTAACAAATGACAAACAATCGTTAACATGGCAGCACAGCGAATTGGTGGACTACCAAACATTCTGATTGGTCAATTCCAACTAGTGGACATTTTTGTCTGTCTCTTGCAACAATGGGTGACGTCAGTTGTCACAAGCCTATAGTGTTTTTAGTAAACATTATACAATCAGAGTCTCTTGGAGTTGGCTAGCCCTAGGAAGTTACTTCAAGTGTATGTAGGGGTAAGGGTCAGCGGTTCAGGACCCTTATTCTCGAGATTATGAGATTATAAGATGAGATGTGTGTAATGAGATGAGATTATTATCTCAGTCCACTTTTTCATCTCACTTCTCACCGTTTTGCTATTCCCGAGTTGAAAAATCGTGAAATATGAAATGAAATTGTTTTTATTATATGAGAGTAACCTTTTAGGAGGCCAGCAGATTATAGCCAATAGCGGCCCATGAAAATGTAAACAAACAGGATGCACTGCCTTCCCTACTTAATTATCCTAGTGGCAGTGATGCAAAGCCATCTCGAGTGCTATGCACAATATTTTACAACTCACTTTGACATTTCACTAACCTAATGGGTGGTGAGATTCTCAAGTGAAATGTGGATTATCATGAAATGTGAAATTAGTGTTTCGAGAATACCAATCAGCAATTTTCAGTGAGATTATCAGAATTACACCTGAATAATCTCATCTCATAATCTCACAATCTCGAGAATAAGGGTCCAGGTTGTATTGAATGAAGAATCACATGCTTGGAGATTTCTTCTCGACTTTTCGAGTGATCTCAGAGTGCGATATGCGAAGCGAGGATCTCTACGATATACATGATAGCACGATAGCAAACAGAACTCGAGAACTGTCACTTTCAAGTTCTACTTTACGACACAATAGAGAAGTGATTGGATACAGAAGTAGGATATCCCCATGCAATCGGTCTTCGGCAATCGATGGCCAAAATATCGAGTATTTTTGTTCCATACACAAGTGATCTTTTCATTTTGTTATTATTAAATGTGATTCAATAACATTTTCGACAGATGGGTGTCTGTATCTTGTGATGTATAATCTCCGGTCCAATCAACCACATATTCATAGAACAAAGACTTGTATTATAATTCTAGTTCATATAATCCGAGTGCAAACACAAGATCTCTTCTTTCTTGCACTCAGTAATATATTTTCCTTCTCATCATGTGTTGTTGTTAATTTTATTATTATTGTTGTAATCTGTTGTAATCTGTGTTCCATGTAATCTTCTGTGGATTGTGATATTTTAATTAAAAGGAGAGAAAAATAAATGAAATAAATAAATTCAACAATGAAATCTCTCTGGCGGGAACTTTTTGCTCTATGTAGCCTGAGGATGCCTTAACGAAAAAATTAATCACACACAATTGACCATTGTAGATGGGCGTGACTTATACAAAGCAGGGGAAATTTTAGATACAATGATTGGTTATTTCCCTACTTCCCCTATTTCCCCTGCTTCATTGTCCACTCGATTGGTTTTTATATTTTGTGACATCACGAGGGCGGACGATCTACAATGGTCAATTACACACATTTTCCGATCGGATAATTTTCTTCGTTTACGAACCAAATCAAATAAGAAACATGCAAAAGCAGAACTTTAAAATATCTACACTCACCATTTCTTCTCATCTTTCGAATTCTCCACCTGAGAAGAGATATGTTTGTTGCTCCTCTGGTTCAGGTACCCATGCAGGCTCCCTCTGGAATTGTAAGCCAAGCATGAGGTCGAGTCCCGGAAAAGGCATCGGTTTTATAACCATCATTCGCTCATTCGTACCCCCTCATGATATATCTGTTAGTGAGGTATATAGGGGATAGGGCTTTATATAAATAACTATAAGAACTAAAAATTACATCAAATATATTAGCAGCGCTTTCGGAACACGAATCGAGTTGTGATAACTGATGGTCCCGAACCTGCCGACAAAGCGTGCGACTACTCCAGCATGTGCCTTCATGAAACCAGTAGGCCTATGATCAGCTGTAATGAAACTGTCAAATCACCGTTGGGCGTGGGTTCGAGTCCCGCATAAGGCATGGGTTTTTGTAAACGTCCTTTCACTCATCATCAATTCATATAGTTTCATTATCACCAGCTCATTCGTACCCCCATATAACCTAGCTGTCAGTGGGGTCGTGAAGCAAATAATAAAGATCAAGAAAACTGAGGCAGTTGGACCAGTGGCTAGCACGCTGAGCCGTCATTCAGGAGACCGGTGTTCTATTCCCGCCATGGTCGGTCGACCATCCTGACAGAGGCGCATCGTGGTGTCTCTCTGTCGTTTAGGTCGATACTGAGGTTCCTTTATACCACATAACACGATCTTCCAAAGATCCCATCATCTCATTCATCATCTACAGACGCCAATAATATCTTGTTCATCATTACAGTTCTTCTTTGAACCAAATATAAATACAATCATTAAGAATTAGTAAATGCATCAAATCGATCACTGTCTACAATTCATTGTTTATCGAAAAACGAAAATTCAAATTCGAAATCGAGTCAAAGTCGTAATATATTTATTACTATTATATCATTAGGCCTATATTGGGTTTAGCGAAGCACTGTAATTATAATTCAAATGTATTAGCGTCGGTAAATGATGAATTAGATCATGAGATGGTTAGATTAAGGTTTTGTAGATAATGGGAAGGATAGTGGAACGGGAGGAAGTGATATGGCCTATATTGTAGGAACCCGGCATTAGCCTTGACTACAGAGAGAAACCGAGAAAAACCCCTGGCAGATGGACGTTGACGGGGATCAAACCAAGGCTTAATATGCCTCTCACCTTCGGACCACATGGGCTGAGTGCGTTAGCAACAACGCTACATGTGCGGGAATGTGTGGCCGTCCTGAAATATATCGAATCCAAGTCCTTGAATATCGAATCGAGTCCTAAAATATCAAATCAAAGATCTAATATATCGGATCCAAGTCCTTGAATATCGAATCGAGTCCTAAAATATCGAATCGAAGATCTAATATATCGGATCCAAGTCCTTGAATATCGAATCGAGTCTTAAAATATCGAATCGAAGATCAAATATATCGAATCCAAGTCCTTGAATATCGTATCGAGTCCTAAAATATCCAATCAAAGATCTAATATATCGGATCCAAGTCCTTGAATATCGAATCGAGTCCTAAGATATCGAATCGAAGATCTAATATATCGAATTCAAGTCCTTGAATATCGAATCGAGTCCTAAAATATCCAATCAAAGATCTAATATATCGAATCGAAGTCCTGATTGCGTATCGCGACCGCCCGCCCTGGTATCTGGTTCTCTAGAGAGTCGGGTGGCAGCAGCCAGCGGCGTGGCTCGTGCCCGAGACGTGGTACGGGTGCAGGTGCCTGTTGACACTTCACCTGCTGCCGGCCGTGTCCGCCCGCCTACCGCTCTACTACCGCCACTACTAACATCAGCCCCACACACCACGACGTCCTAGACCAGCAGCTAGCTCTAGCAGACTGCCACTTTCATTAGACAATGTCCTCTAGGAGAGCGAATTCTTTTCACCGACACAAAAAAGATTAATGAATACATATACATGTTTTCAAAAGGTCTACAAAGCCTTAAAGGCTTATCTGTAGGATGTTAAATTATTAGCTGATTTAGGTCTAGTATTACCAAGTCCAGTTAGCAGTTATCTGAGAGTTGGTGAAAACAAATATCACAGGTAACCATGGTGATAATAACTTTTATCTGCCAGTTGGAGCTACTCCTACGTTGGTAATACCAGGCCTTACAAAATAAAATCAAGGAACACAACATTATTGTTCCACAGCAATGGTCTGCAGTTTTTTCTTCAACGAATTCTCTTTTGAAATATTACTTATTCCACTTTCGAAAAACGTTCCCAGACTATATATGTTCCCAATATATATGTTCCCAATATATATGTTCCCAATATATATTTTCCAAATATATATGTTCCCAATATATATGTTCCCAATATATATGTTTCCAATATATATGTTCTCAATATATATGTTCCCAATATATATGTTCCCAATATATATGTTCTTAATATATATGTTCCCAATATATATGTTCCCAATATATATGTTCCCAATATATATGTTCCCAATATTTATGTTCCCAATATATATGTTCCCAATATTTATGTTCCCAATATATATGATCCCAATATATATGTTCCCAATATATATGTTCTCAATATTCATGTTCTCAATATTTATGCTCCCAATATATATATGTTCCCAATATATATGTTCCCAATATGGGTCTATATGTTCTCAATATATATGTTCCCAATATATGATCCCAATATATATATGTTCCCAATATATATGATCCCAATATATATATGTTCCCAATATTTATGATCCCAATATATATATATATATGTTCCCAATATATATGATCCCAATATATATGATCCCAATATATATATGTTCCCAATATATATGATCCCAATATATATATGTTCCTAATATATATGTTCCCAATATTTATGTTCCCAATATTTATGCTCCCAATATATATATGTTCCCAATACATATGTTCTTAATATATATGTTCCCAATATATATGTTCCCAATATATATTATCCCAATATATATATATATATGTTCCCAATATATATGATCCCAATATATATATGATCCCAATATATATGATCCCAATATATATATGTTCCCAATATATATGATCCCAATATATATGATCCCAATATATATATGTTCCCAATATATACGATCCCAATATATATGTTCCCAACATATATGTTCCCAATATATATACAAAAGAAAAAGCGATCGAGTTCAACGTTTCCAGGACGTATTGTAACGTCTCCAAGCAGTTGATTAAAAGCCGTTGCTAAGGTAACTAATAGGCGTATTGCTTGTAAGAGACATGTGGTCAAAACTGTATTGAAATGAGTTGGGACTTCCGCGATTTCCGAGCCGAGCGCTCGGTAAGACAAACCGCCGCTCTCCAGTGCGCAGGTGCGACAATCGGACAAGACGGTTCACGGTGCCCTTTTACAGTCACCACCACGAGCTGTCGGGGATTAGAGGCGACCAGTGAAAGTGTCGACCGTTGAAATACGGACGACAAATTATATTGGAAGTTTTTCAAACGTTTAAAGTTTTTAAACGTCTTTTTTTTCAAGTATTGGTATAGTTGTTGAAGGTATTGTGGGAAAATGATGCGTTGATGCGTAAAGTGTAGGAAATGGAAAAAAGTTTGTGGAGATAGACGCACGATGCTTATTATACAACAATGGAAAAATTCACCTCCACTATTATTTTCTATGTTCCCGACCCAGTGCCATTGTATACAAAGTATTACAATTCTAAGATAATTTTATGCTCTTTACTTAGTGACATTATATTTTTGTTCATTCGATCAGTTTTTAGGGGATAATGACAGATATTTTCTCATAATTTCGAGATTTTTTCACGTTAGATTGTTAGTATAATGTTTCAATAATTATATAATGCAAGACTGATCAAATTATTCAAAGTGGTTCTGATAATACAAATTTTTCCATTCAGCATTTTGTAGGACTACTCCCAAAATTTCAATGCGACCAATTTTTTTCAAATGCATCAATCTCAGAATATTGTTTTTTCAAACGCCGGTACCTGGATCTCTGAAACTGTTGAAGGTAATTTCTTCAAATTTTTACCACATGTAGGTACAAGTGTGCCATACTTGTGTGGAGTTATTATTTTCTCTACTTTTAATATTATCAAAAATTGTTATTTGCTCAAAAATGTATTTTTTTTGGACACTTTCTAAAAAAATTTGAATGTCATGTAATTTTTTTGTAGATTTTTTTATTTTCCAGTGCAAGTGTACAAAGGTCTCAAGTAACTACTGTGGAAGTTTCGTGCATGTACCTTCTATAGTTTGTGAGGAACAGGTACCGGCGAAGTGCGTATTTAACATTGTCGGTATAGGGCTGTAACTCTCCCCTTAAGGTCTAACCTTTCATGACAAAATTATGATTTTTTGACAGTCGATTTGTTTTGATGTGCTCAATAATAATATCCAAACAGATGATAGGCTAACCGGGATGAATTTTGAGTTATATCACTTCAAATACTAGATGTTTCTCTATCATTCAACACGCAACCTTCAAATTTCATGCGTTTTTATAATTCAACAGATCATTAAAATATACTAAAAGGAATGACATTCAATCATAAACTTGTTTTATTGTTGATGAAGATGTTACGAATAGAATTATGCAAAAATAAATATATGTATCCGTTCTCATTTATGAATCACACTCATTTTAGGAGGAAAAATAATTGATTTTTCACCAAAATGAGTCAAAATAGCAACTTCATATTTCATCAAAGCGCTGTAACTTCGGCCAAAAAAAATATATCAGTGTTTCTATGATGTAATTTCAATTCAAAAATACACATGTTCAATAAAACTTTACTCAAATTTCTCCAATGAAGAATTAATTTCAAAATTACTTTTTGACTCTGCTGACCAAACGGGTGTTGGACTTTAAGATAATACGTGAATGCATTTCGACAAATTCTCAGTTTTCGTTGACGTATTATTTCAAAATTGATTGAGTTCACAAAAATAGAATGTCATACTGATCAAACCTTGAGAATGTTAACATTTACCAGCCTTTATATTCTAGAGATACTGATGTTTGTCCGAGACAACACTAAAATGTTTGTACTGAATGGGAACAATCATAACCATAACACGAGGAGAAGTGAAAATATTTACAAAGGTTTCAATAGACTGTAAATGACAGATCGCGTGATCCTATATATGCGGGAACACATATTTTTAATAGTCTACCATTGACTTTTTTGGGAAAAATTATGGGAATTATGGGGTGGTAAGATCGCCCTTGTGGTGCCCCGTCCAAACGATCCTATCTTTCATCCATAGCCTTAATTGGGGAACAATGATTTTGTATAAAGTTTCGATGTTATTAAAAAAAAAAAAGTCTACCAGAAAGATGGAAAAACTCCACCTGGCCAAGACATGTTTTTAAACTCAGAATAAAAGAATTTTTAATTTTACATGCATTCTATAATATAACTGATTTTGAAAGAGCAAGAAACTGCAAATGTACAATCTGTTCTATAACATACTATTCTATAGCTTATAATTCCAAATTTAAATACCGAGCTGGACATTCTCTCTTAATGATTTTGATGATTTAATCTCTAAAGAATATGATCAACAGGTTGAAACTCTTGGTTCGAGGAATGATTGATATCATCAACAGGTAAATCAGGTGGGCAGTTAGTCAAAAGATTTTTTTTTTCATTTTTTCTCCAAAAAATCAATTCGTACAATTCATAAGAATTTTCGCTCATCCTTCAACGCATATGCTGCGTTTTCCTATGGTGTACTCAATACCACGGATCATCAATCATAATAATGTCTATATCATGAAGTGAATTCAAAGCTCCGAATTAGATACCGAGGTCACGTTGGACGTGGGTTCGAATCCCGCATATAAGGCAACAGTAAAAAAAATTAATAAAAAATTTAAAAAAAAAAGTAAAAAAACTATCAACGAGCCGTATTCCGTAGCTCAATCACTGAGGCACTGCTTTTGAAACTATGGCGTCACCATCGGGCGTGGACTCGAGTCCCTCATACAAGGCATAGGTTTTTGTAAAAGTCTTTTCAATTATCACTTCATCGTTTGATATTCACCTGGTCATTCGTACCCCCGTATAACCTAGCTATTGGTGGGGTCGTTTAGCAAACAATCACGGAGAGATCTTCATGACTGGCTGTTTGTATACTATTGAGTATAGCTATCACTCCATCACGACCTCTTCAAGTAAACATCTTCCAGCAGCGTAGGTTTAGTGGCTGGTAAAGCCAGGCTGCAGATCGACCGAGTGTGATGGAAGAATGTAGGCTGAACACATGTGGAGGCCTATACCTTAGAGGTTATAATTACGTGAGATCCACCTGCCTCGACCTCCCAACACATACCTAACGTTTAACACCACGTGCGCATGCGTGTCAGAGCTTTTAAACGATCACAAAATACGTTACGACAAAGGAATGTTCTGTTGGTGGGGTTCGATTTGTTGACGCTTGTTTTGGTGGGCTGTGGGCTTGGTTTGACGATCTTTGATGAATAATAGAGATATTTAGATGGCAGTGAATCGTTAAGTTTGGGTGATCGATCAAGATCTGAGACCATGGTGACCATCAGAAACCACGAATAGTCATCACCTGGTCAAGCCTTTTATTTGAAAACGAGAATGTGTATTTACAGCTGATCCAATTTATGTGAATCTTCGAAATATTGTGTATAATTATATCAAAATTCCGTGAAAATTTGAACTCTCAAAATTTTCTCTGCGTTATTCTTATGTGGTTTTTGAAAGCTAAAAACGCAAAATAAAGCAAAAATAGGAAAAATAGAAAGCAAAATGGGTTTTCTCAGAAGTGGTGCAACTGGATGTGCCTCAAAACTGTACAGTATCGAATCAGACGTGCCAACCTTCCACCGAATTTGTATTTTCGTTTCACCTGTGGAGCGCGAACATTATATTTTCGAGTACGTTGAAATTGAGTCTTCGCTTCGCTCATCCAATAAAACCCAGTTGAATTCGTCCTGATCCAACGTATTTCAGAATATTTCACACAGCCCAGCCACCTCGTGTAATATGGACCGACTAATTAAGGAACCACTTTGTCTAAAAGTTGTGTTATGCGGGCAACGATATTGGTACATTGCAAGATGTGATAAACACCTTGATTACAGCATCTGTACCGCACGTCACGTGTTGATCTGGACCTGGACCCACGGAAGACGAAGGTCGGCCAATGACAACAAGATGGTGTAAAAACTTCGGTAAAAGTCAACACGCGTGCATTTCAGATTCTCTTTCAACTCACATTAACACAATAAAGCGTTGCTGTGTGAGAAATTTGAGCATGAGATGAAGGCCTGATGAAAAGCTATATATGCACCTTGAGTTCCAAACAATTATGTCACTGGCTTCCTGTTTTATTCATCACTCATTTTAATCGATTTTACAATTCAATTGGCCAAAACTGTTGATACTTGATGGGTTTCTTAATAGTAGCTTATATATATATATATATATGTATATATATATATATATATATATATATATATATATATATATATATATATATATATATATATATATATTTAAATATATATATATATATATATATATATATATATATATATATATAATATATTCATATATATATATATATATATATATATATATATATATATATATATATATATATATATATATATATATAGCTTATAATAGTTACATAGCTTAGTATTATAGCTTTGGTTGATGTAAAAATATTACAATTTCTTTGATCGAAACGGCTGATTTGATTTATATTAAATTTCGGAATAATGTGTGTCATTATTTTACCGTATTGAAATTGAGTGAAAATTTGAATTCATCCGAAAGATTCGTTTTTTCCGAATTTTATCTTCGGAGTTATTTTCATGGAATTTTCAAAAACTTCCAAAATTGGTTTGAGTGCGATGAGGAAGATTTTTTTTTAATTCGAGTAATGTGAAATTGAGTCTTCGCTTTGCTCATCCAATGAAATAAATGATATAGTGGACAGGTTCAATAATGGGGCATCCAAAAAGCTAAAAAAAATCCAACAATGTGGACTTGAGATGACATTGAGTAGGCCTATAGGTAAATCATTCAAAACCTGTCGATTCGATTAAAACACGTGCTTTTGAGAGGCTGTCACGGCTCAAGAGATTGATCAGAGAGAAGACAGGGTCTTGTGACGTATGATGACGTAGGTGGCGATTGAACTCAAAACCGAGTCATATCTGAGTTTATAAAAAAGCCTTTGAAAGTCTTGTCTGTGGGATAATAAAATAATATATCGAATTAACCAAACACAAACGACTAGTGGTGAACAATAAATAATCACAATATATTCTACATTTGTCAACTGACAATTGTTAAATGCAAACGATAAAAAAAAAGAAAATTATACTAATTTTAAGAAATACTGCTTATGAAAAATAGAAATATGAAAAACAAAAAATGAAACTGAAATTATATTACAGAGGAGACAAATTTATTACATAAAAGGGAAGCAATTCAAAAACATAATCAACTTAAATTATTCAGCAACCACTGTTTTAAATCACGTTTCATTATAATGTCAATTATATTTATTGTGTTTATTATATTTTTGTGTTTATTACGTGAGGTAGACGACCTTCTTTCGTAGATACGGCATCAATAGACATTATTACATCTTACGTGTTGATGATATTTGGGGGGGGGGGGGGGGGGGGCAGATGAATTGCATCGAGCATCATGCCGAGAGGCTGCATCATGGACCACAAGATCCGATCAGGTTTTCTGATCTGAAAAACCAGCCGAAAGAATGCCGCTGTTGCAAGCTGCAACTGCACATGTGCAACAAACTGCATCCATATCTCCGAAGTGCAAGTGCACTGGGGCCAGGTGCGCGCGCACACGCTATGCCCGAATCACTTCCCTATAAAGATTGCGTTGACCTACTTTCCAAGAGTAATTAATAAAAATAAAACTTTTTTTTCTTCTGCTCAACAGGTTTTATGTTAATCTTGCTAATCTTTCGTCCTTTTCAGCGAATCGACATCTGCGTGTTATGAGATGTTTGTCGCGACGGTGCTGCTGCAGTGAAAGTACGGTGGAGATGGTCATTAACACAGCGGTCGTTTCGGGTACTATGGTAATGACATACTTGGCCATGTTGATGGGCGAGTGATATTTTGAAACTGTGTACAATTAGCGGAAGCCAGGATTAAATTTCTAATGACAAAGAGTGTACATTTTCGTATTTCAAATTATTTTTGAAATAATTTCTTTTTTCATTTTCTGTCATTTAGAAGGAAGAAAACAATCGATTTAAAAATGACACCCAACATCAGTCGTCAACTAAAATAAAGCTGTTGACAATTTCAGTGAATGATATTCAGAGATGAATATTAAATTATGGAGCCGAGCTAGAAATAAAGATGATTCAAATACATTCTTTGAATTAAGGCGTCCCCAGTCTCCTTAGGGCAAAAAGTTTCCACCAGGTGGATTTTACCATACAACGAGCTGTGCAAGATACAAGATTAAAAAATGCATACAATATTTGTCGAAAATATTACTGAGCCAAATTCTGCCATTGATTTCCACCTCACAGCGTACCGTTACATACAAATAACACGTAACATATTGTGAATGTTTATTATGGATCGACAGTATTCTATAAGATGCTTCTCTGAATGTTGTGAAGCAGTTTCAATTCAATATGTTCACACGGAAAGTCACCACGATCGTTTATATGTCAGATTGATATTGTTGATGTTATACGCAGTTGGTGGTTCCCCCTAGACTGAATGCTGCAAGTTATTGGTCAATAATTTTTCAATAAAGTTACGGATGTATCAATAATGTGAATAATTTTGTATATATTTTTTCAACAACACGTAAAACCCTACACAATTAATACTCTGACTAATTCAATCAATCACGAGTGAGCATATTGGGGGGAAAAATTGAATGAAATAGAACGAATACCAAAAAAATGTGGAGTTGAAAAATGAAGGAAAAACGAAACAAAAATTGCCAATATCATAGAGAATACAAGAAGAGATTATAAAGAAATTATAAAGAAGAGAGTATTTGATAATAAATCGAAGAAGAATAGAAGAGCAAGAAAAGAGATAAGATCAAGATAGACCTAATAAGAATATTGAAGATTGTCCATCCCCAATACAAATGTTCAATTGACGACTATTGATTGACCCGCTCACAAACGTCACAAAACAAAACATCCAATCAAATGGGCTGTTTGTTATAAGGGAAATGTCACATTCACCTATCAGAGTATCTCTAAATGCCTACATGAAGTATAGATCTAGGTGGCCCTGGCGATTAGCCACGCCTATCACTAGTGGTCAATTGAGGCTATTACCTCAAGATTATTGCTTTTAAATGAGTTATATTGATATTTGTTATTATTTTGGGTGGTGAGACCACTCTTGTAGGTCTCTGTCCGAACGATTCTACATTTCATCCTTAGACTCAATTGGGGAACAATGATTGGTTATATCAAGATTCTTTTTTTTAAATTCATTTTTATGTGTATTGGATTTAACGACGCACTATACTGATGACTAACATCTATTGGCGTCGGTCAATGATATATGAGATGATGAGATGAAAGATTATTCTATCAGGTGTTCTTGGATAGTAAGAAGGAGTCGGTCGTGGTTTGTTATTGAGGAACCATCCCAGTATTGACCTGAACGACAGATGGAAACCACGATGCACCTCTGTCAGGATTGTCAACCATGGCGGGAATCAAACCCCGTTCTCCTGAATAACGGTTCAGTGTGTTAACCACTAGGCCACTCGTCTCAGTAAGATTCGACGTTGATAACAATGAAAATAATAATACCTCGTAAACTTTCTGGTCAAACTTCTTCGTCACAGGAATTAGTGATATTAAAAGTGTCATTGAATTCCTGTTTATTTCAAATCTTTCGATTGATATTATTTTATTACAATGCTTCCTAAACTGATCCCAAGTCTTTATTACCAAACCTGAAAAAACGACCGGTAGTTCCGTTTGATTGCCGCTACAGTAGGCGACTACTCTACAGTCGATAATGGTCGAAGTACAAACATCTGCCGCTAGAGCTCGTCGCACTAGTTATAAGTCTCCAGGATTTCCTGATACGATAGCTGACGACAACCTACATTTCATTTTGTATTTTAAATATTTCATAATTTCATATTTGAAAACAAACCTACTAACAAATTTATCTTAGATCTGTTATTTTCAATATTCATTTCATTCATTTCATTTCTTTTCATTCTACTCTGCACAATGCAATAGCTAATACAAATATAAGTGAGGATTATAAAATTAGTGAACTAACAAAAGCCCGCGTAAGAACACAAGTTTTTGAGTGCGGGCTGGCAAAAAAAATAAAATATATTCATAAATATTGTAGCTCGTAGCAGAGACGGAATAAAAACATAATATTTGATATTTAAGAGAAGACAGACGGAACAAAAATTAAGAATAAATTACCAGCACTGAGTTGTTGTGGAGAAATGGATTTGCCTAGATTGAAGAATCTTACATAGCACAGTGATATATAGTAGCACATTAGTATATTGGTAGGGGTATATTTAATTACGTGGTAGATTCGATTACATACGTAATATATGGTAATGGTATATGGTATCGTATAGTAATATATGTGACAGAAACAAGGTGAGAATAGTTATGTAACTAATTAATTTGGTAAAGCATGTTGTGACAAATAATTCTCCCAGACAACCTCAGCCAATGGTCGATTTGTTTTTCGAAAATATACAAACTTCTCGTTTCTCTGATATTAGATGGAACTTTATTGAAGATATGAGGTCCAATGTAATCGGCACTTTTGCTTTCTCCTCACGGGAACAGCTAAATTGTATAGTTCATGACTCCTTGTATAATTAGCAGCGCATTCGGCATGGGGTGTAAATACATTTTGTTTATATTCATCAAAATGGGTTTTAAAGTAAATCAAAATAGTCCTCATGAATAATTGTCTCATATCCAGTATTTGAGTTAAATCAAAAGTTTGTTGAGACGAAAATTGTTTTGGTTCATTTGGAATAATTTTAATATTAATTCTTGAGTAACGATAATTTGCTCGATATTATGGACTTATAAGCACCAGCCCAACCAAGATGAATTGAGAAGAAAGTTATTTCCCATTGAAAATGTCTCTAAACCCGAATCTAGCAAGATTTCAATGAAAAGTCCCGGCCTTTTGAAAGTTGTCGATAAAACAACTTGTTTGTCTTCTAAATTAGGTCTGTGGATTTTTTGAGTGACGTCACAGGTGGGTAGATTTCGAAGAATTGTTGATGGAAAGAATACGCATAGAGCTAGTTGGCCAACTAATAAGCCACACCCGTAACTTGTAAGGTATTCGTAGCATAGAGAGTGAGAGGGAGAGGCAGAGAGAAATTGAGAAAGAGAGAGGGAGAGAGAGAGAGAGAGAGTGAGAGAGAGATAGAAAAGATGTTTCTCTATATGTCTCTATGGCTATAACAAAAACGCATTTGGCAGCCGCTTTTTACCGGACCGTCGGTCTGTCACCAAATGCGGACGTCGTCGTCGTTATTGTTGTTGTTGTTGTTGTTGTTGTTGCGTGCAGCCTAAATTAATCTAAACGATCTAATCTAACTGACTTGACATAACCTATAACCCAAACTAAGTGCTAAACTATAACTAACCGAGCCAAACACACATCCGAAACTATAAACTAAGACCAATCTTAAACCTACTTCCGGTCTGACAAACAGCAACTTCGAAACACATTGTTGGAAAATCAGTACTCATGCTCAAGTTATGAGACCGTCGGATTGATGAATAATGTTTGATATTTTATTTTTCAACTGTTTCTATTATTCTCCACACAAATACCATTCAGCCCGCACACAAGAGCTTCTGTTATTACGCGTTTTTTCTTTTACACACACTATAATATTCCATTCTTTTCTTCATTTAGGTCCAGTATTACCAAGTCCAGTTAGTATTTATCTGACAGTTGGTGAGAACAAATACCACAGGTACTCATGGTGATAACAAGTTTGAACTGTCAGATAAAGGCTAACTAGACTTGGTAATACCGGGCCTTAATAATCTAAATATCTATGTTATCATTAGTCTATATAAGTATTTAAATTCGAAATAGAATTGTGAATAAAATGAATATTATCATTATTATTATTCATTTTAATACACAATACATTATATACATATTTCTAAATGTAGATAAATATAGAAATATAGAGAATCGAATTAAAAATATGTATAATATTCAAAGCCGAACCAAAGTATCAAACATCCAATTCGACTAATCTAGTAAAACTGTGTGAATACCACAGATAAAAATCAAGAATTATCAGGATTGTCCCTCCCCCCTCTCGTAATGCACTGAATATACGCAAACACAGCCGCGTATCTCCGCCGCGCGATCGCAGCGCCCAAAGAGTGCATATACTTCAGCCCCGCCATGCAAATGATTGCCGCTTCAGGCAACCTCTTTGACTCGACAATTTCGAATAGACTTCAAACAAAGTTTTAGCAACCTCAAAAGGTTCCGTTTAATTTGACTTGAAAATGATGATGATATATCGTTGCGTTTCGATTAAACGTGGGTCGTCGTTTGGTAACCAAATCCAGTACAAAAGCTTTAAACGATTCTATGCATCGTTAAACAGAATAGAACCTTACAAAAATATTACTTTTGCATGTAGTTTACTTTCGAAATCCCTCTTTCTCTCTCTCGCTCTCTCTCAATGTCTCGTTCTCTCTCGCTCTCTATATTGATGTATACGTCAAGAGAAGCGAAGCGAACGGGATGTTTTCAGGATCTTTGACGAATACCAAAACAATTTCAATAATATAGTGAGTTGGAAGACTGAACGAAAAGTGGATGGAAAATTATTGTGAAATATATAATAATATATTGAGGTTGATATTTTTGCTGTATTGGAGGATATGTTCAAAGCAGACTTATTTTGTTTTCTTTGTCTTGATCGCTTTTCGGTGATCTTTCCGGTTCAATATGACCTTTGATTATAGCTCTTTGGATGACAAACTAATGCTAGTTCCTAATACAGACTTTCTTTAGAGCTGGGAAACATGTCCGTGAACCTGGCTCCCCTACTATCAGAACAAATTCTAAAACTTTGTCCAGAGTTAGTGCTAGGCCTCTAGATTTTTTTTTTCAATAACATCGAAACTTGATACAAAATCATTGTTCCCCAATTAAGGCTGTGGATGAAAGGTAGGATCGTTTGGACGAGGCACCACAAGGGCGATCTTACCACCCCATTGTAATTATTTTAAACCAATGATCTTCAACACCAGGACTGCGCTATTTGTGGCCATAATTTTCCGCCGCAGATAAAAGTCTTTCAATTTCTGAAAGTCCGGAACACATTTATGCCAATTAACGGATTTTATGCCGGAGTTCCGGAATTTGTCCCGGGTAACTTTCCGAGAAAATCGATAGTCGAAAACGAGATGTCAAGTTCACACAGCGTCGGAACAAATTCTGAAACTGCACACATATGTTCGCCACTCAATTATGATGAGAGATTCAGAAACTTTTTTGAGATATAAGTATTAAGATTTAAAGAATACAAATAGAAAAAAACTCAACCTTCTATGAAAGCGATGTTTTTACCGTGTGTTTACCTATCGACCACAACGTCGCCGGAAAGGTGTCAGTCGTGTCGATTTTTCACGGCGACGTTGCGGTCGACCGGAATTTTTCAGCGTAATGCTGTGTCCATATTCGAATTCAACGGAACGTTGTTCATCCACGAAAAATTCAATAAAAAATTCCGATCTAAAGTCCGGAAAATATGGGCCAAAAACCGGACCCATGTTTCAGTCCCATAAGACCAATGTTAATTGTCTTGAAGAATTTCCCACATAGACCGTGAATTGGAACAGATTTTTTCCGAAAGTGAAATGCTCGCCATTTCCGCACTGGTCACCCGATTGTGCTACTTTTTCAGCACGTACATTCGAATGCAATAATGTACGAATGTCAATAGAAAAAAAAATATGGAAAAAATTACTTGACGTTTTTTTTCAAGTTGTCGGCCGTGGTCACAACGGAAAATGCGTTGGCGTGCGAACGGGGGGGCGGTGATCGCGGTGAAAACCTCCGGATGGAAGAAAATGTTCCCCCAAACTATTTCCGGAAAATCCATTTTCTGAGCAAAGGTGTCGGCCGTGGCGGCCGAAGAGTGCTCAAATTGCCGTCGATTGAAATGGATCGATCCAATGGTCGATAGAATTGTTTTCAGCGTAATGACGTGTCCATATTCAGATTTAATGGACTGTGATACATTCAGAATAAAATCTACTCAGAATTCCGATTCGGAGCCCAGAAGACATGGGCAAAAAACTGGACCACATTTTTTTTCACTGTTGCGCCCTGCGTAGTGAATGAACCATCAGAGATATTGCAAAAATCTCTTCGAATAACAGCTAAAAGAACGCGAAAAAAATAAAAAAATAAAAAACATCCATCTTGCTTCTTCAAATTTTGTGTTTTTCTTAATGATTTGAAAATTTTTGTCATTTATTTTTCAATCGCTATTTTGTAATTTGAATCAATTCTTGTTGAAACAGGAACCGCTGAATTCGAAACTGCACTCGAAATTTTGCTAAAAAATTCCTCTCTTCCGCAATGTCGCCTGGAAGGTGTCTGCCGTGTTGACCGGAACGGTTTTCACGGTGACGTTGTGGTTGACCGGAATTTTCAAGCGTAATGCCAGGTCCATATTCGGATTTAGGAAACTATTGTCCATCTAGGAAAAAATTAATCCAAGAATTCCGATTCGAAGTCCGGAAGATATGGGTGAAAACCCGGACCCATGTTTTAGTCCCATAATTCCATTGATAATCGCCTCAATTTAACTCCTTTTAACACTCGACTTGCTCAATGTGATTATTTTCAGATACCTCTATGGAATAATAAACATAGAAAAAGGCGCCTAATGAACGTTATCCCCTTGAATTTCAATAACTTACCTCGCAATCTTCAGAATCTTGACAGTTATAATTCCGTTAAAAGATGTGTTAAAGAGTGGCTCATCTATACTATTCATGACATTTAATTTTTTGTAGCTATATGGCTGGATAAATTCCCTATTTTCACTTCAATATGTTTACTTTTCAGTTTTCCGAGTTTATGCCTTTCTTGTGTGATCATTGCTTTCTTGTATTTTCGTTGTATTCTTGTATTTTTGTATTTTCGTTTTCGTTGTAAAATTGTGATAAGGTTCATAATTCAGATTAATTTTATAGAAGCAAGTAATTTAATATACATGACCGTCACTATCTAATCATTGTTATATGTGTACTTATCCCACAGATAAACCCTTTTAGGGTTTTGTGGATTTATGTTCAGGGTCAATTTCTTATGTTATCCAATAAAGAGCCTTGAAAAAAAAAAAAAAATCAACATTGGACTGTTATGGGACCAACACATGGGTCCGGTTTTTAGCCCATATCTTCCGTAAATAATGCTATTTTTTTCATTAAAGATATCAATAATTATTGTTTATACCAATTGGAGGATGAAGATAATTTTTCTTCATCCAAGTATTCCTAATTGTTTATCATTCATGTTTTTATTTTATTCTAATAAATGTATTTATTCATTTCATGTGACTATATTATATAAAAAATATGTGTCAGAAGATTTTTTTTTCTAATTTTCAGATAGATGAATAGTCTCAACCTATACGGGTCTAGGTCACCGTTAAATGTCATAATCAAGTAATTTATTTTTTTCCACCATAAGTATACAGCATCGCCTCAAACACTTTATAGAGTCGAATATCCGTTTCCCTAACTCTCCTCTAACTCCAGTGTTGTCTAATTGGAGGAATTAAAGGGCACAGGAAGCAGTGGCCGGTGTCAGTGTCGGCCGGGTGGGTCTTCATTTAAAAGTATGACGCGATCTGATGCAGTCGCCGGGTCCCAGAGACTCCGGTTACCCCGGCCAGTTGGGACAATTGCTTCCTGTTGATCCAGGAACAGGCGCCGGGGAGAAGCGGGAGACGTCGGGATCAGTGGCTGGCTGCCAACACGGCTCCTCGGTTTCTTTTTAAATTAATTTCTCAATTTTTAACATAGAGAGAATGACAATTTATTGACGGCTGTCCGCATAGCGGCATACCAAGATGGTACAGCGTAATATAGTCAATACAATATAGTACAATGGTTATTTACAAAAGTGATAAAAAATTGAATACAGAAAAATCCTGAAATATTATAAAACTAACTTAATTGAGGGTAAATAACAAAAGTATGAAAAAAATAAGAAAATGGAACAAGGTAATAGAAAAAGAAGGTATTATTAATATTATTAAAATGATTGAAATTATTTGAACCAAATATATATATATATATATATATATATATATATATATATATACAATTGATACAGACAAAGAGATCCACAAAGTCCTTATAAAGGGCATCATAAACAAGATCAGATCAAAAACAGTAAATCATATATTTTGTTCAAATCCAACCTTACACATCATCTTACTACTATCAGCCCGTATACTATTTCTGACTACCTTAGTGCATAGCTTTCTTTTAATATTCAATATTATTATTATCCTTTCCTTATATTGTAGGTTACTTTGAATATTTCTTGATTTTTTATTATCCTCTCTTCATATTGTACTTTGAATATTTCTTGATTTTTCTTTCTATGCAATATTTTATTTCATTATTATTAGTATTCTATTATTTTTTTTACTATATATGACAGTTCTATAAGACAATTGTACAGTTATGCTATATTTATGTATGAGACTGTGTTCAATTGAATAAAGATATTGTTATTATTAAATATGAAACTAGATTTCAACAAAAAAAATGATATTCATTTTTCCAAATTTTAGAGAAAACTATAAATCGTCATCGGAATTTCAGCAGTTATAATTAATTCACTTGACCTCCAGGTTGGCCACCTTTTTTCTCTGAGTCGTGACGTGGACATTACTCGATTCTGTTTGTGTTTCTATACAGAATCGGTGATGTCTACGTCACGACTCGTGGTCTCTAGAGATGAAAGTAACTATGGACATTTATGATATTGTGATGATGATTTCTAGTTTTCTCTAAAATTTCTCTGAAATTATGTATGTATATAATATTTATATATGTATGTATGTATATAGGCCTATGGATACATCTGCTGTCATTGCCCAAGAGACTTAGTTCAAAGTGGAAGATATCAACATTCGTATGTTTTGTTTACTCTCAATATCAATGCTGGTTATGTCCGGATATATCAAAGGAACGGTTTTTACTTATAATGTGTTCCGGACTTTCGGAAACTGAAAGACTTTTATCTGCGGCGAAAAATTATGGTCACAGACAGAGCAGTCCTGGTGTTGAAGTTCATTGGTTTCGAATAATTAAAATGGGGTGGTAAGATCGCCCTTGTGGTGCCCCGTCCAAACGATCATATCTTTCATCCATAGCCTCAATTGGGGAACAATGATTTTGTATCAAGTTTCGATGTTATTGAAAAAAATAAAAATAAGAAAATCCAGTGTCAGGGTTGTATAGTCCTTTGAAGAAGACGTAATTGTGGAATAAAATTGGAATATTCTAACTATTTTCTACCTACTATCTATTATCTATTATCTATTATCTATTATCTATTATCTATTATCTAACTATAAATTTTGATTTTGATTCATGCTGTATAGGTGATGGAGAATATTTAAATATGATTTATAGATCAATGGAAACTATGTGAATACAAAATTCAGGAGACAGGGGTTCAATTCCCGCCATGGTCGACTATCCTAACAGGTTTTTTTTCCTGGTTTCCCTCCGTCGTTTAGGCCAATACTGGGATGGTTCCTTAACAACAGGCCACGACCGACTCCTTACCACTATCCAAAAACACTTAATAAAATAACCTTTCATCTCATCATCTCATCATCTCATTCATCATCCACCGACGCCAATAGATCGTACTCATCAGTACAATGCGTCGTTAAAGTTGATATATAAAAACAAAAAAATCCTGATGTAGTGGAATTAATAGAAATGATTGAGAAGAGAGGGGGGGAGGCTGTTAATGAGTGACGAATCCGCTAAGAGGCGTGCGAAACAGCTAAATCCAGGCAATCAGCTCGTCTTGAAGGAACGATGACGTCACGCTATGATATCGCGCCGAGTTGATGGGATGCTTTATGCTTGTAATTACTGTAACTACAGCGACCGCATGCGATGGAAGTGGAACAGTTGAGCTCTTGGCTAAATGTCGCGATGACAGCATAAGGTTCTGAAATCGAATACTCGCAATTGTTTCATTAATGTTTCTCGTTTACTTGTATTCAAGAAAGAAGAGGGTCGCTTACCAACGATACAAACACAAACATCATCGTTATATGTATATATATATATACATATTCATATATATATATATATATATATATATATATATATATATATATATATATATATAATATATATATATATATATATATATATATATATATATATATATATATATATATATATATATATATATAATATATATATAAATAAATATATATATATATATATATATATATATATATATATATATATATTCATACATATATATATATATGTATATATATATATATATATATATATATATATATATATATATATATATATATATATATATTTATATATATAACTGGAGCAATCCTTCAACTTTTTCTCAAACAATTTTTGAGCTTCATTTCATTTTCGAATCATCTTATTCAAAACGATTTCTTCCTTAATTTTTCAAATTTCATCATGTAAACCAAACCACACCACAACACTAAAACTGTCCTCTTCTCGAACGATAGTCTTCCTTCATTTGTTTGCTAATTGCTTTGTCTCCAGCCAAGTAGCACTCCAGTTGACCCCCTCCGCCCCCCGCCTCTCCACCGCACCGAGGGCGTGTGAACCGGCCCGGCTCCAGATTCTCTCGGTCAACAATGCAGCAATTGTTAGTTGACGCCGACTCTTGTTTACTGTGATGACATTGCCTTGCATTGACGATAATTAAGAGAATTAATACGGATTAAAAGTCGCATGCATAGCTCGTATATACACACTGGTAACTGCTAGATGAATTAAAAGTGCGTTTTATAGTGTCGATGAATTCATGAAGGGTTGTAAAATGAGTTTTTAGAAGCTGAATCTCGATTGACCACTAGTGATAGGCGTGGCTTATCGCCAGGTTACCTAGATCTTTATACTTCATGTGGGTATTTAGAGATACTCTGATGGGCAATATCGATTTTCTCACATAACAAACAGCCCATTTGATTGGATGTTTTGTTTTGTGACGTTTGTGAGCGGGTCAATCACTAGTCGTCAATTGAGTCTTCATCTTATGTGTGAGTCAATGCGTTTTTCGACATTATATCAACTTAATAGATGTTGAGTATTTACAAACTGAACTATATAACTATATATGCTGAGTATACACAACTACTACATAATTTTATCAATTGTAAAACCTGAACTAATTGTCAATATATGACTCACATTGTGATATTATTATTGTTTGATTTTCATCATTATTGATCTCGTGGATGGTTAAAATTAATGAAAAATGGCATTCATCATATATTTAAACAGTTTAATATCATTTTTATGAAGAGTATGTCAAACCACCCAACTGTCCATATGATCTACGTTCTATTCCCTATTGTGATTGCAATGATAGTCTTGTAAACACTCTAATGGACAAAAACAAAATGAATAAATAAAGGTGCCAGCCACTCACTAGTGCTGTGGGATATAGGGGGACGGTCGTTCGGGACCTTCATCTCTCGTAGACGAGGTGAGTATATATTTATTTATTTATATATCTATATATATATATATATATATATATATATATATATATATATATATATATATATATATATATATATAAATATATATATATATATATATATATATATATATACATATATATGTATATATATATATATATATATATATATATATATATATATATATATATATATATATATGTATATATATATATATATATATATATATATATATATATATAAATATATATATATATATATATATATATATATATATATATATATATATATATATGTATATGTATATATATTAATATATATATATATATATATATATATATATATATATATATATATATATATATATTTATTTATTTCGGTTTTCTGGAGAGTATCACCGACAAGAAGTGTTATTATTTTCATTTATGACGACATGTTCTACTGCTGAATGGTATCAATACCTTAGGCATAGCTTTACTGACACAGCAAACATGAATTGTTCAACAATTCCAATCCAAAGTGACCAAAATAAATAACAGAACAGAAGTGATTCGTAGGTAAATGGGAGTAACTCGTCTACGAAAGAAAAACAAGGTATTCACTTTTCTTTGTCTGTATTTTTTCCATCAGTGTGTATCTCTCGTCAGTCAATTTCGATCAAGACGTCCCCTCATGTCTTTGTAGGGCAAAAAGTTTGCACCGGGCTGATTTCACTGATGTTTTCGTCGTATTGACATTATGGATTATTCAGATTTAGCCTACAGAGTTTCAATCGACAATTTCTAAAAATCCACTCAACAGATGGTTATAAAAACAGAAACAGTTTCAAGCTGACAGTTGAGTAATGATCAGAAAAAGTTTTATCGTGACCTTGCTCAAGAAGAAAAATTTTAGAACAATTTGTCCTTAATACAGTTGATTTTATCACAGTTTTTTCACAGTAGTTGATTTTCATAGTACCCTTCTCCCCTACAGATGATTTTAGTATACACAGTTGGTCATTTTTCAGTATACATTCTCAGGAGAGTTGGTTTTTAGTATACAGTTAGTCAGTTTTTAGTACGGTTGACCTGTTTTTAGGATACAGTTTGTCAATTCTAAGGACAGTCGAGTTGTGGTATTGTCGACTCACCCACCCCCTGGAGCGCACACATAACAAAACCTATTCGGACGGAATGGAGTCTTCCCCGCCGCTCATCCACCGAAGGAATTGTTTCAGAGACCCATCAAGACCCCACAGGATCGCGTGTAGAGAGATA
Source organism: Brachyptera risi (assembly GCA_964007535.1). Lineage (NCBI taxonomy): Eukaryota > Metazoa > Arthropoda > Insecta > Plecoptera > Taeniopterygidae > Brachyptera > Brachyptera risi. Next base: position 44,260,245 of record OZ023332.1, read on the forward strand.
TTAAAACTCCCAATTACTGTTAATCAGTGTAGATGTTAAAGAACGTATTTAAAAAGTAATAAGTATAATGATTCGGTCCTGGATTACAATGTGGGCAGATAACTTCCCTTGCGTGTTCAGCCCTCTGAGCTATGCGGGCGTGGAGTGTGGAGCTACGAGGCTTGGGCCGTTACCCATAACACAAAACATAGTGGTCACAGAATCACAAATACTAAAATAATACAAATTCTACCTTATATCCAACAATAGTTGAGTTATACCTCGTTTACTCTATGACCACTAACTACTGTTTAACCACTAACTGCTGTTGAGCCACTAACTGCTGTTAGCTAACAGAGGTTAGCGTGTTCTCACTGAGCGATGAAATGGTCGTGAGTGACGTCATGCACTGCCACCTCCACATTCGATTTACTGTCGATTTTTATTGTGTTTATAGATTTACAGATTTCTGTCGATATCTAGCCTTGTTTTTGAACAAGGCCCTCTATAATTCACATGGTGTAATTAATACAGAGGGCCTTGCTTTGAACCAACAATGTGACGATGCGAATGATGTTGTTTTCCGCCAAAACTGTTGCATTCATTGATTGTTTTATTTCCTGCCAAAAGAGAATGCTTTTCGTGCTGTTGTTAATTCAACTGATGCAGTATTATTTCGACCCCTCTGGTTGGTTCATGGTGACCCAGACCTTGATATTCCATTTATTTTCAGAACTATTCGAAGAAAATTTGTTCTTTAATTTTTCACCTCTGAATTATTCTTATGGGAATAACCAAAATTTTGAAATAGGTTTTTTCAAAAGTGGTTCAACCGGTTTGGACCGATTATTCAACCGATAATCGTACGACGAGTTGGCGACCGGGAATGAAATTAAGACGGTTGTTGACCTTGGCAACTATTTACTCTAATCGGTTTCTAAGACTAAAACTAAAACTATCGATAAAACCGTCGTGAATCAATATTTAGCCAAGTTTTATTTCAACGGAAAGACTTTGGGCTTCCATTCGTGGACCAAGAAAACTGTGACACCTCAAATGGTGACAAACAACCACATTCCGCGATGGAATGAGAAAACAATAAAACCTGGCACCTCCACCAGTGTCAACACTGTGGTTAAGGCGTCCCCAGTCTCCTTCGGGCAAGAAATTGCCGCCAGAGGGAATTTACAGATATGAAGGATCATGAAACTCTAACAGCGCAGGACACAAAGTTGACAAATACATCTCAAGATGCGGATAATATTTGTTGATAATACCAATGAATCAAATTTTGTAATAACAAAAATGGAAAGATCAGTTGTATGTAACAGTAACACTTGATATTTCTGCCATTGATTTTCATCACACAGCGTACCGTTACATACAAATAACACGTAACATATTGTCAAGGTGTATTATTGATTTTGTTTTATGAATTATGGATATTAACAGTATCGTAGACAATCGCTAGCTGATAATGGGGAAGGCTCCGATTTCAACCTGCAGGGAAATTGTTGAAATTTGAAGGAATTAAAAGCGATTTCATGGTGCATGAAATGTCATTCTCTGATACTAGTTGAAGATAATTCAGGTAGAAACATTGAGTGTCCCCTTCCTTGTGGTACATCAGGTACTAACTACCTATGTACCCTGTGCGCAGTTCGCTGTGCGCATGCCCATGCACGTGTGCTTCTTCCAGGCATTACAATCATTCCAGTGATCATTTCTTCCATTAACAAAACTTGACCCACTAACCTTGACTAACTCTGAGAACACGCACGGTCCTTTGAAGATGCTTGTATTCTCTAACAGAAAAAAAGTAAGGTCATCAACTTATCTTTCAATCAATATGAAAATAAAAACATATGACGTACAGTTCTTGACTTGAACATATTTTCATCAAAAAAATTCTGTACATATTTGATCTTATAGTTGATCAGAAAAATAAACTAGAAATGACGTAATATTTGAAAGATCTTGCAAGCAAATATTGCGTGCTCGACTTGAAACTTTAATTACCCTACAATTACAGGATTTCACAACCGTTTTAGTTGATTCGTTGAAAAAACAATCTCAATTTCAGAACGCAGTTTCAACGAACCAGCCTATTCAGTATAGCTTTTATCATATCATATTATATATATATATATATATATATATATATATATATATATATATATATATATATATATATATATATATATATATATATATAAATATGAATATATATATATATATATATATGAATATATATATATATATATATATATAATATATATATATATATATATATATATATATATATATATATATATATATATATTATATATATATATATATATATATATATATATATATATATTCATATATATATATATATATAAATATAAATATATATATATATATATATATATATATATATATATATATATATATATATATATATATATATATATATATATATATATATATATATATATATATATATATATATATATATATATATATATATATATATATATATATATATATATATATATATATATATATATATATATATATATGTGTGTATATCAAGTCACAGTCAAGTCAAGGAAAATATTGGATTAGATAAATGCCCAGTAGGCCTATAGGTGAATTGTTTTGTCTCGATAGTTGACACCAGCTGATTGTGAAACAAACACAACAGCCAATCAGCTGACTCACAGCCAGTTGACCGCCGGTCAAGAGTGACGTCACGGCCGAGCGAGACCTCTAGCGGGAGCGTGCGAAACCACTGACACTCGACACGACCCCGTGGACGAGTCATCAATCGCAATCTAAACAATCGTTCACGGCCACTTCTAACCTCGACCCCGCGTCACGTGGCTTGTTACAGCTGGCTGTACTCGTGGCCACGAGAGTTGGCGGCCAACTTGACCGGCCGCCATAGGGCAAGAAGTTGCCGCCAGGGAGGAGGATTTCACAGATATAAATGAGAGAAATACGCTTTTTTCGGATTTCTTCAACTATATGGTATTCTCAACTGACGTCACCCATTGTTGCAAGAGACAGACAGCAATGTCCATCAGTTGGAATTTACCAATCAGAATATTTATTAATCCACCAGTTCACTGTATTGCTATAATAACGATTGTTTGTCGTTTGTTACGTGCGAATACCTTATAGGGAGCGTGCTACTCAATAAACAATATACAATACATATAATCCAGAATTAATACATAGAAAAGTGGAGTAATTTAACAAAAGTAATTCAACAATTAAAAAAATCAAATGAAATTACTTATTGAAAAAATAAATGATGTGAATTAAGTTATATATTGTTGCAAAGATGTTTATGGAGAATGTTTAATGAGTCTCTCAAAATAGAAATGATGATTCGGAGATGAGATTGCTAATTTGTCCAGAAAGTCATTGAAGAATGATCTAAAGATGACTGAATGGTACAGCTTGAACCGTGCCAAACACAATTAACAAACACATCACAAGATGCAGACAATATTAATTCTGTCGAAAATGTTAAAGAGTCAAATTTTTTAATAATATTGGTCGAAAGATCATTTATATGTAACAGTAACACTCGATGTTTCAGCCATTCATTTTTACCCAACAGCGTACCGTTACATACAAATATCAGGTAATCTAATACGAATATTTATTATGGATTGAAAGTATTTTATTAGATATGTGTTATCTTTTAAATTTATCCGGAATGTCAGTGCAATCGTTTATATGTTACAACGACACTGAAAATGTTACACTGAGAGTATAGGTCCTCCTTAAATGTCATAGTTGTATTTCCATTGCTGTGTTTTCTCAAGGGTGCATGCGTTTCCAGACAGTAATCCACATGATCAAAACCACAACTACATCTTCCAAAAGAGATAAATATTCAAAGTTGTCAACATTATTGTAGTTTTCAGACTGCATTCATCTCTCGTGAATGTGAGTATGTGTATTTGGTACAGCACGTATTGAGATGTGAATGTTACCCGATCTAGATTTATGTTTGTTTATTGATTTTGATTTGGTTATTTTTGGTCATTCTATTTGACATGTATTAAATCTCAATTAGTCTAACAACAGACTTCCAGCTTGACTAGAAGACATTTAAAATATCACTTCATTGCTTGGGTTGATGCGAATAACTATATGTGATATATTCAGGCGCGTAAAGAGAACTTTTATTGAACTGAAGGGGCGGGGGGGAGGGGGGGGAAGAGAATCAAAAGGTATCATATTATATCCTGGGGCTCTCGTATATAAAGGGTCTGGGAACTTATACCTAATAACCACTTGGAATAACATGCTAGGTCCAGCTAGCACCAAGAGGCCAGGACATTGACTGGTGAATGTTCACTAGATGATCTATCTACCATGACAACATATTATAATAAACGCTTTGAATGTATTCAAATCTACACTCAAAGTGTTCCTTATTAAGAAATGTATTTATAACCTCGACGAATATTTCATTGCTTGTAACCACACATGTTTTTGTATTACATAGACTCTACGCTTTTATTGCTCTCTTGTTGACCTTCTTATACTATGTTATATCATGCTATTCTTCATATCATGACGTATGTATTCGCTGTTTTCACACATCATATCTTCTTTCACCATGCATGATAATGTGATATATTTATTTCACATATTTCACCTAATTTATATATTGTATGTGATATAATCTGACTTGACATGTATAATAAACGCTAAATAATGAACGCATTTCATACATTGTTTTTAACATGTTTTGTTACTTCAATAAATAAAATAAATGAAATAAATGAAATAAATGAAATGAATGAATACATGTAACTTTTATCATCTTGAAGCTATTATGATTATCTGTATTTCTCGCGTATTAGAATTTCGATATCTCATACCGTTCAAAAGTTATCACAAAAAAACTGACATTTCACTAAATCGACTCCCGTGGACTCTCAACTGAGTGTTATATCAAAAAAAAAAAATCCAGAATATCATTTTCCAGTTTCGTTACCATAGCAATACAGCAAACTGGTGAATGATCAAACATTGTGATTGGTAAATTCTAACCGATAGACATTGTTGTCTGTCTCTTGCAACAATGAGTGACGTCACTTGACAGAAGCCACGTTTCTACCAACTGAACCGACGCAACGTTTTCTTTGCGTCAACGAGAGTACGTAAGTTGGTATGATTGTAGAGCTTTCGGGTGATGATATTTATGGGGCAAAAGAAAAGCAAGCGTTCACTTCAAAGGAATTCAAATGAGTCCGGAGCGCTCCGCTTATGAAAACAATCAAGTCCTAATCAAAGGAATACGCCCCCTCCTATATCCCCCCAGCCCCCGCAGAGCCGACGTGCGCCGACTCTACCCGAGTAGCCACGAGCGCGCTGGAGTACAATCATTGTTGATTATGTCGGAAGCTGCGGTGAGATTAGGTACTAGTTGATAGTTTTACCAAGAACGTCTACAATTATTCACTTGGTACAGACTAATTTATATTGGGTTTGTTGACGCACTGTACTGATGACTGAGATCTATTGGCGTCGGTGGATGATAAATGGGATGAAAGGTTAATTCATTAAATGTGTCTGGATATTGGAAAGGAGTCGGTCATGGCCAACTCCTCTTTTTCAAATATATATATTTGACAAATAAATATATTTGATTTGAAACTCATTTTTTTTGAGACGTAATCGTGTTTTCAGGTGTAATTCTAGATTCGAATGTATCTCATCTGAACTTTTCATGATCCCATTCTTATTTTCATTATTGGTATTGAAGTATATAGTATTTATATCATTTTATTTTTACTATTTGTATCTAGTATTTTTTCTTAGTCCTATCACTCATTTTTTTCTATTTTGCATCATGATGAACTTTACATTTGCTGTTAATGGAAAGAAGTGATCATTGCCCGAGAGAATTAGTTCAAAGTGGAAGATATCAACATTCGCGTACTTTGTCTACTGTTAATATCAATGCTGGTAATGTCCTGATATATCACAGAAATGGTTTTTACTTATAATGTGTTCCGGACTTTCGGAAACTGAAATACTTTAATATGCCGCAGAAAATTATGGTCACAGACAGCGCAGCCCTGGTGTTGAAGCTAATTTGTTTTGAATAATTAAAATGGGGTGGTAAGATCGCCCTTGTGGTGCCTCGTCCAAACGATCCTACCTTTCATCCATAGCCTTAATTGTGGAACAATGATTTTGTATCAAGTTTCGATGTTATTAAAAAACAGGAGAAAAAAGAGGATTTGTATGACGAGCTATACATCTTTGGGCGTGTCTGGTCTGTGGTCAGCTGATCGCTAGATACGGTCGACAACATTCCTCTGGAGTCCGATAACAGGACTCGTCTCTCCAGGAGCCTAGCAAGACACGTCACAACACACCTCAACACACGACAACTGCAATATCATGCTTGTTCATTCGATTGCCACACCACTTCATTATACTGATCCTTTAAAAATACAAATACAATACCTATTTTGTGATATTTGCATAGGAAATAATGATACGATACTTTTGATGGGTATACTGAGAACATGGCCCTTCCACCAAAACTGGCACCACCACGAAAACCGTTATTCTCTTTCTCATCTAATCTGAGATCGCGATTTATTCATGACTCGGTATCAATCTACATAAAACGAGTGATGATCTCATGATATGCTGAACGAACAGATTGATTGATGAACACTTGAGCACTAATTATGAAATTTGATCAGGATTTTGTGCTCTCTCATCTCTCGTTTCTGTGCTCTGCTATCTTTTGCCAAGTTTTAGAATTGGAGGGGGAAACTTGATTTCCTAGATTCAGTGGTGTAATGTCCTTCAAATTGTCAAGGAATGCAAGATGGCCGACGGGTTGGCGTGAATCGCTTGCGAGCTATTTGCTATGGCGATCTGGACCCTTACCCAATATACCACTTCAAGTGACGTTCTAGGGCTAGCTAGCTCAAAGACCCTGAGATATTGATTGGTATCTACCGAAAAAATGTTCACTAAAAAATCTGACAACAATGACAATATATTATGAAAACAAATTCACGACCTATTGGAGTCGATAATTCATCACATTCCAAAGCCCACCTCACAAATAGGGCCAGGATTTTCAGCTAATAACAATGTAAATTTTTAAAGACTAGACACGTTGTCATGACAGGTATCTCTCCTAGAAAGCACCAACCAATCAAAGTCCCAGCCTCTTGAAGCCAGCTAGCACAAAATGTATTAGGTAAGAGTCCAGTGCGTAGACTGCAGAAACCTTACTAACAGGAAAAGTGACAACGCAATGTTGAATTAATAGTTCCTTAAAACGGGGTGATGGTAGCGCTGCGGGTGGTTATTAAATGAAATATTTCCAGAAAACGGCCACGGCTGCTCAGCAGATATGAGAGAATAGTAGTTTTCTGTAACTTGATATTTACCAGAATATGATTTTATCCAAACTCAGAGTCACAAATTATTGATACTACAAAAAACTCCAGTCCAAAGAGTATTTTGGTAGATCACATCGGATATTTAATAGCAGAGTCTTGTAATTATACGTGTGAGCTAGACTGAAAAACACACCATCTGGAAGGCAGTGATACGACTATGCTGCCCTCAAGTGGTCATCAAATAAAACAATATGTTGATCGCCATTTAAACAAAATGTCTACAAGGTCATATCTGCTCGTGACTACAGCCTGGACTGTACCGTTTGACCAACTCGCGTCACGTCTCCGCGCCACCGCCTTGTCGATGTAATGCAATCAAGACGAGCGGGCCGTGGAGCCGCCGTTAACTTGATTGCCCGCGTGATTCCCCGCCCGCTTGGCTCGCAGGTCACGTGGTGCTGGCCAACATGGCTGCCGCTCGGCTTCGTTAGCTCCGAGCACGTAGTCTGAGCGCTCAGACAACACGGCCTAGCGCTTGTAGCGGTGTGATTTCAACTGGCTCGAGCATACAACTCGGGAACAGCCATTATCACGTACCTTCCAGAGTAAATATTATAACAATATATATGATACATACACACACACACATATATATATATATATATATATATATATATATATATATATATATATATATATATATATATATATATAGCAAAATATTTGAACTGACAGCAATATTATGAAGGCACACAAGATTAAAAAATTTGAGAACCACATAATTCCGTAGACAGAAGGGTCTGATAGAGGTTTCAGAATGGGAGGTTCTGGTTCAAGTGAAAAGAAAAAATGATAAAGAAAAATTATTCTCATAACATGAGTTGTTTAAGCCCATGTGAAACCATGTATATATATATATATATATATATATATATATATATATATATATATATATATATATATATATAGATATATATATATATATATATATATATATATATATATACATATATATATATATATAAATATATATATATATATATATATATATATATATATATATATATACATATATATATATATATATATATATATATATATATATATATATATATATATATACATATATATATATATATATATATATATATATATATATATATATATATATATATATATATATATATATATATATATATATACATATATATATATATATATATATATATATATATATATATATATATATATATATATATATATATATATATATATATATATATATATATATATATATATATATATACAAGACTACCGGTTCAATATCATACGATAGTGTCTGTTTGAGCTTGTGATTTATACATCCCTCAGACTGGAAGGACTGAGGGAAACCACGAGAAACATCAATCAGGATGGAAATGTTCAAGTTGTTAATGTATAGAGATATTCCGGGTACAACTTTCCACGCTAGATTTCCCATGGCCTGATTGTCGGACAAATACAGATGAAGGAAATATTCTTCAGTTTTGCACTTCTGAGAATCATCTTAAACAATCTCGATAGTTTTTACTCACACCGTCCTAAAAGTATAACGAATATCTGAGAGTTTCTCTTTCCATTAAAATTCTGTCATTTTATTCTGTTTGAAAGTTATCGCATAAAAATTTTATCCCGCAAAAATTGCGTGCGCTCTCACCCACAGCGCAATATTGTCAGTGTCAACGTAACAATAAACGATCGCATCGACTTTCCGTGTGAAAATATTGTAGTGAAACTGCTTCTCACCATTCAGAGAAGTATCTTATGAAATACTGTCGATACATAATAAACATTCATAATATGTTACGTGTTATTTGTATGTAACGGTACGCTGTGAGGTGGAAATATCCAGTGTTGCTGTTACATACAAATGATCTCTCCACTTATTCTGTTATCATAAAATTTGAGTCATTAGCGTTTCCAACAAATATTGTCTTCATCTTGTGACGTATTTGTTAATTTTGTGTCTCGCACTGTTGAAGTTATATGATCATGCTTGTCTGTGAACTCCCCCTGGCGGAAACATGTTATACCCAATAAAGACCAGAGACGCCTTAATAGAATAGTACCAACAGTCATCAGTTCTTAAAACATATTTCTCTCGGCGACAATTCATTCATCGTTTTGATTACGCATCAGTTTGATACCGGAAACTACGATCAGTTTAACCAAAGTGGCTGCGGCTCCTGTCTCTCTCCTCCCTTCTGGTGACGTCATCGTCTCTCTCTCTCTCTCTCTCTCCTCTGCTCTCAAAGGGGCCGAGGGTTCAGTCGTTTCAACCCTCCCTCGCTATCATACCAACATGCTCTTTTTACTACTCATTTTATTCATTCATGATTGTTATTATTATTATTCTCAATGTAATAATAATCTAGCACAACATAATTATAGTCATAAACATAAATATTGATATAAAAATATTGTTGCTTATAAATGATTCGCTGAAGAAAGGTAACTAATTGGACATGTAGTAGTAGTGTTCATTCCTTTAATCCTCTCTTGAGGAAATCGGTACACAATTTTAAATTTCCACGATATAACTTATAAATAAAAAAAAATTAAAAATTAAAAATTGAAAAAAAAAATTGAAAAAAAAATTGAAAAAAAAAAATTGAGTATGGCAGTAAGCCATCATTTATGATTCATCAGAAAATTAGTAATCATAGTATATCAAACAAATAATACAACAAATAATGATACATTAAAAGATTCCAGATTGATTGTTATGAAATTGGGATGAATCAATAGAATTTAAAGTATTCTGATTACATTTACTATACAATAAAGACATTTTGATACATAGATATGGATAGCTAGATAATTTAGATAATCAGTTGAGTAACAAAAAAAAACGTATACAAAGAAAATTGGAGCGGTAAAAGTTGAAAAGCAAATGATAATGAAAATGACGAAACCCACATGAGGCAAGGCTTGTGTCTGGAGAGGAGCCACCGAGACAATAAATCGATTAGTGCAAAATGGAGTAAATAGTACATATTATAATAATGGGCCTAAAAGGCAAACGCAGCGTAAGCGTTTTGTAAGATGAACTCTCAACACCTTGACTTGTGTGGAATATACTTGACTGGGCAACCATCGAGTCTAGAAAGCCGTGGATCCCGGTACCATCGTTTTGCTTGAATTCATATCTATTTGATGAATGCAAAAAATTCATTGAACAATTTTCTGTAAAATCGTCCAGTTAGGAAAATTTTACATTTCAAAATTCTGAAATTGAATCAAGAATTATAGGCTAATAAGTCCTTTATAATAGTGTCTGTGTTTATAACCTCGGATTAGAATTCTATAGATAAGCAACTGCTAATTCGTAATGTAGACTCTCTCCAGAGCTGGGAAACATGAGGGTGAACTGTCAGATCTTTCTGTTTTGATTGGTGAATGAAGTACGAATTATATTGTGAATCATATTTTTGAGATCGTCGACCTTTTTTTAATTGATTAGTGTACTGTTTTCTTCCGATGTGTGCGATTTATATTTCATAAAGATGATTTGAATCTAGACAGAAGAAATGTCACGCAAGAAAACTACATGAAGAAGTTTATTACCATTTCTTTTTTCATCACTGAAGAGGTTACAAAGTAGCCCTATTTAATTGAAACTAAACGCTAGAAGCGTAGTGCAATATTTAATGAACTTTTTTTTTCGAATAAGATAGAAACTTGGGGCACCACAAGGGCGATATTACCACCCTATATATAAGAGAAGTAATTTGTACCGTGGTAACAGCTTACTTCTGGTTTCTAATATTTGGTTGGTTGCACAGCTCTGGAACGCATTTGCCTATGACAGCTGTAATCCAAGGCCATACTGGCCGGTGTTACAGCTCCGTGGCCAAGTGTCATACTGGCCGGTGTTACAAGTCCGTGGCCAAGTGTCAGTGCGTGACTCCTCGAGTGTTATTACACGGCGTCTCACCCCACACCGCCATTACAGTCTAGGGGAGAGTGGGGTAGCACACACATATAGGGTCGCTCACTGACCTTAAATTATGCTGGTTTAAAATTGATAAAGAAGACTGCTGTTCGTGAGGTGGGTGGGGGTGGGGGTGGGGGGGGGGGGGGTGATCCCCGGGGATCAAAGGGGATGTTTAGGTTAGGGGGTGATAATCTGGATGGTCGCTTGTGAAATCACCCCTAACAGTAATACTAATTATTTATCTCGTTGAACTGGATTCTACTGTATAATATTGTCTCTGTGTTTTATACAGCCAAGTATACGCTGCGTGGCGACTGTTTTTTTTTATAGCCCCATATAAGCTGGGTTTACAAGGCTAGATTTTTTTTGCCTGCTTTACGTGTTAAATTGGATATAACAACCACGGTTTTATGGATGTTTTATGTTAAAGCTGCACCGTGCATAAAGTGTAGAATGCTAACTCTGCAAAGTTCAAACTTTCAAACTAATGAAAATACAATAAATAATTAATTGTTTGTTTTTCTTGGGAGAGTAATACTGTTTGTATAGGATTATTCATATATTTTCTCTTAGTTGTGTGTATAGTGGTTATGAGAAACAGGGTTAGGTAAAAAAAATTTAAAGCACATCGCGATAAATTTTCATTTTTTTAACCATGAAATTGTTTTTTTTTTCTAGTAGATCTTGATCAGATCTATCCAATAAATCCACCGCACACAACAATCATCATTATACAATGGTCTGAAACTCCCCTAAGCATGTTGGATTATGTATAAACGTACCCATAAAGATATGCCATTTCAGTACGAATGCATCAAAACACATTCAATGGGTCGCTGTGAAGAATAAAACTCACCCATAAACCTTGCCAAGAAGCATCTATATGCATGGCAGAAGCATCAAATTGATTGCAGAAAAGTGGAAATGTCTTATGTATTATTACCGACGGAAAGATCGTATTATTTGTGGGGGGGGGGGGGGGGGGAATGGGTGACCGAATACCCATGTAGATAGAGTTTAACTTGAATTACAAAAATAAAATCAAGGAACACAACATTTTTGCTCCACAGCAATGGTCTGCAGTTTTTTCTTCAACGAATTCTCTTTTGAAATATTACTTATTCCACTTTCGGGAAGCATTCCCAGACTTCGTATAGGGTGAAACATTTCCGCCAGGGGGATTCCACAGATATAAATGATCATGAAAATTGAACAGTGCAAGATACAACATCAACTAATACATCACAAGATGCAGATAATATTCGTCTAAAATTCTAACGAGTCAAATTTGATAGCAGCAAAGATGGAAATTTTTGAAAATTCATTTTTGGAAAAACTGTCGACCGAATACTCGTGCTCGATTGTAGACTCATGCAGTTTGTGAATACATTTTTATTAATAACATGGAAACCTGATACAGAATATCATTATTCCCCAATTAAGGCTATGTATGAAAGGTAGGATCGTTTGAACGGGGCACCACAAGGGTGATTGTACCACCTCAAGAATTATGAAAAACAAGATCTCATTCAACAAACAATAAATCTCAAGGTAATAATGCCAGGGCTAGAAAACAATTCAAACATTCACAGTGGGGAGAAAATCTTGAATCTTCTAAGCATCTTGACCCTCTTATTTTTCTTTTTCTTCTTCTTGAAATCTTCATCCTTCTCTCTTTTTCTCTGTACTTGTTTTTATTACAGAATTAATCTTTCTATTCTAGTTTGTTGGTTTTAGTTTGTGTAGCTTGTACTATATGTGATATGTAGCCGGGAAGAGTCTTCCAGAACCCTCATAAGCCCCGACAAACTGCTCACCTCTCTCGAAGTTCTTGTTTTTATCAGCTCATAGATCGCGGTAGTGCTGCGGTAGCGCGCTCGAATTTGGACCATAATTTCGCCAGTTTTTCAATATTTCTGATAATATTCCAATATCTTACTTTGTTTTCTGAATACTGAATTGAAATATAAAGTAAATTGCTGTTAAAATCGAGTAACCATTTCGGGTAATTGGTCAGGTCACAGAGAAGCCATGATTAGGATCATTTGAGTCAGGTTTTAGTCTTCTCGAATGTTCATCTCTTGTATGTTCATTAGGTTCAATTGTAAAAGTATCATAGTGTATTCTCTTCTGACAAAAAGGTGTATTTTACTATTCATTTTGCAACAGTTGAAGTGTGTTTAGTTCTTGCGATGAAGCCATGAATTGTAAAGAAGCCACCGGAATAGTTTTTAATTCATTCTTCACTGGATTCTCTTTTGAAAAATCACTTTTCTTCCACTCCATGATATTATATCTTTTATTCGATTTTCTATTCCAGCCAGTGAACTACATTACGTAAAAACTAATCTAAAATCATTATTCAATGTCTTCGAAACGAGGATGTGTCAGCTACACACGTACTTACGTGACACATACTACGTGTCAACAGTTATAAAAACCTTCCACATTGAAACAAAACTAATCACGATTTACAACATGCATTCAATTAATAATTCATACCCAACTCACATCCCACTTACACAAACAAAACGAAAATAAAAACAAACATCGAGATATATATATTCTGGTTTGATAATATTCGATCAATATTAATTTCGTCCCATCAAAATGTGTTCACATTTATGCTCGCTGAGAGATCAACAAACAACAAAACAATGTATATAAAATCATAAACACGGGCGTCGAGCGTCGTCGGGGGACGTCGCGACGCTCATTAATATTCCAGTATATCGACAAGCTGACTGGAAAGCACGGCGGACGCTTGTTGTCGTATCGAGGGCGTCGCCCAGGTCGTGTTGGGATGGATTTGTAATTCCGTGTGAAATATAAATTAGAAAATATAGGAGCCGTTATTCATAGGAACATCGGTCTGTGCCACCACATTGATGTTGTTGTTGTTGTTGTTGTTGTTGTTGTTGTTGTTGTTGTTGTTGTTGTTGTTGTTGTTGTTGTTGTTGTTTTTGCTGTTGTTGTTTTGCGCAGCACAAACTGAAATATATAACCCAATCAAACTAATTTGATGAACTTAAGATATCTATTAAGATATATTATCTTAAGATATCTTATTTAACTATCTAACACGAGGAAAAAAACATTCAAAACTAATTCAATCTGAACTGAAACCATAACTATATGTTCAGGTATGCTCAGATTCAGGTAGACTATCCACCGATAGATCTATAAGTAACTACCAAATTCGACCGAGACGCATTGCCGAGTGGTAACACACTGAACCGTCATTCGGGAGACCGGGGTTCGATTCCCGCCATGGTTGATCATCCTGGCAGGGTTTTTTCGTGGTTTTCGTCTGTCGTTCAGGTCAATACTGGGATGGTTCCTGAACAACAGTTCACGACCGAGTCCTTCCCACCATCCAAAAACACCTAATAAAATAACCTTCCATCTCATCATCCCATCATCTCATTCATCATCCACCGACGCCAATAGATCGTAGCCATCAGTATAGTGCTTCGTTAAAACCCAATATGAAAAAATAAAAAATTCGAAGCTTGTCGGATGTGGGCTCAAATCCTACTTGAAGTATTATTCAAATTTATTTTTTAATACTTTTCAAGTAAAAGTTGAGTATAAAATAATTATAATTATGTAAATTACATGACAGAAATACGCCGCATAAAATTTAGAAGCAGTAAGGTGTCAAGTTTCGATGTCAATAAAAAAAAAATTAGAAACGAATTCAGGATAATTTGAAGATAAATTTGTAGCAGAGAGTTATTGGATATATTATACTTAATTCAATGAAAATGAACAGTTGAACAAACTTTAATCTTGATTAGGATGTTTGTTGGCAGACCTGACTGACCGGCTCATGCGTACCAACCTTGTTAGCAGCATCGTTTACCCCGTCCTCAGAGCTGCCAACATGAATTCCCTTTCTTCGGGTCGCTTGATTAATCTACCTGCTGCTAATATACTCGGGCCATTTAACAACACTCGGCTCTTTCAGCGCATCGGCACGGCACGGTTAGTAACTGATAGTTAGTGGAATAATCAATTGGTTATCTGATTAAGTTGTCACGGTCTCGTATAATACTTGGCCATTCATACGAAATAATAAAATGGGCTCTGATTGCCCTAATTACCAACGTTGGAATAGCTCTAACTGGCAGTTTTAAGTTGTTATCACTATGATTACCCACGCTATTTGATTTAGGCCCGGAATTACCAAGTACAGTTAGCCTTTATCTGACAGTTTAATGATGTTATCACCATGGTTACCCATGCTATTTGTTTTCATCAACTCCCAGATAAATACTAACTGGACTTGGTAATACCGGGCCTTAATCAACTTTCAGATTAGTGAATTAACTGATTAACTGATTATCAGATTAACTGGAACTAGTTAGTCAATCAAAAAGCCGAAATCATCCCAGCATCCATTTCGACTATCAAAGAACACCACGATCCACCTCTGACCTTGACAGGAATCGATCCCCGGTCTCCTGAATGACGATCTACCGCCAACCACTCATCCACTATAGTCTCAGTTCCATTGTAGTCAAGGAGACAGCACGCAATATCCCCCCACGAAACAATGAGTTATACCCACCCGCATCACCAATAGACAGTCACCAATCTCAAATAATATATATTTCCATTATTTCATTGAACATAAAAAAGGTCAGCTGGATTTTCAGAAAGCGGAATTGTGAACGCGTAAAAAAGTAATTGTCGAAATTGTCTGTTAGAATCAATGAAGTGAAAGTGGTTGTCGGTCAATTGGTGACATGAGCTGGCTGCTACCAGATGGGTGAGTGTTTTAGTGAGGCTATTAGACGAGTTGCTAGCTTGATTATGATTAGTGATTACAGCCGCAGGCTCTGGCTGCTGATTGGAGCGGCAGATAGACGGGCTGGGAGTTGACGAGTCTACAGTCGATAACAAAGATGCCTCGGTTTGTACGCAACGACATCGGGCTACACACAATACAAGAAACAGCAAAAAAAAAAACAATCACTCAAATTCTGCACGAACCTGGCGCACGGGTACCGAACTTGCTCATAGAAGGTTTAGGTAACACCGGAAAAAACACCATACTATGGACACCAAAGATCAGTAGACATCCTCAAGTGACCGAAGCTTGTGAAAAAAAAAAAAAAAAAAAAATAGAAAAATATATAAAAATGAATGAAAAAACAAATGAAAAAAAATTAAAAAATAATAACGAATAAATGAATTTGAAAAAAATAGGACCTCCTCAATGGGGATAATTAAACTAGAATAGACTGAATCAAATGATCATAACGAGAATTCCTGAGCAGGCTGACCTGCAAGACTTGGCCATAGAGCAGAACGACAAGTAAATCTGACAACACCCGACAAGATTTTGGGTTATAGGGTTTTAAATATTCTGGTACCATCAGCACTGAATTGAGGTGCCTATCGGCACCTCCGACAAGAAAGAAGAGGAATGTAGGGCGAAAAGTTTCCGCCAGGGGGCCTCATTGATGTAGATGAGCATGAAACTTGAATAGTGCAAGATACGGAATTGATAAATACAACATAAGATGCAGATAATATTTGTCGATAATTATTATAGAGACTGAAATTTAATACAAACGGAGGTGTGAAGCTCACAATTGTATGTAACAGTAACCGAGGGGTTAACAACACCCGAAATCTGGTGTACACTTGGAATGAAATCTTACTGAAATCTCTTGAAATCTTTTTGCAATCCCGTGAAATCTTCCTGAAATCCCTTGAAATCTTATACCTTGTGGTGCCCCGTCCAAACGATCCCAACATGTTATCCTGAGCTTAAATCGAGGAGCAATATGGTTCTTGTCAAGTTCAAAAGTCGATAGATATGATTATTTCCGGTAAACCATACATCATATCAAAATAATTGCTATTCTTATCAATATATAAATATATATATATATATATATATATATATATATATATATATATATATATATATATATATATATATATATATATAGGGTCTGAACAATCATTTTTTTTTGGAAAAAAATGTATTTCGATTTTGTTTATTTCATGATGATCATTCACATATTAACTTCCGCGTTCATACATTTATATCTTCATAAGAAAGAATATATATATATATATATATATATATATATATATATATATATATACATATATATATATATATATATACATATATATATATATATATATATATATATATATATATATATATATATATATATATATATATATATGTATATATATTATATATATATATGTATTTTTTTGTAATAAATCTCACAATGTTTTACGTTTATTGCTTCTCCTCCCGCGTGAATAATAGTTCCATGTTACTGATAGAGACCTCATCTTGAATGTCATTCCATATCGTATATATTGTAATAAAGCCATGGCTATTATATTATGATCGAGCGAGCCCATTACCACACTAGAGTGTTAAGTAACTATTAGTAACCAATCCAGTCCAGAGCTCACCATTGTCAGTCTTACAATTATCACCACCCCTTTATACGTTTGATTTAAACCTAATTTCGCGGTTCTTCCGTCTCAGTCGCTCTGGAGGGCGCCCCCCCCCTTAATCCGGGGGGGCTCGTGGCCGTGTGTATGCCTGCGTAACGATGTAGTGAGAGGGGGGGGGGGGGGAGGGGGGATCACCCTCATCATGGGGCTTTGTTATGGGTATCGGCATTTAAAAGAACAGCTGTTTACTACGCCCAGTCATTGTGTCATGCATTGTACTGGAGCTTTTATGTTGTGTTGAAGCCGAAATGAGTGGATATATTGTGTGTGAAAAGACGGTGTATATTCAGAAGGGTGTGGGTTCGAAGCTGGCTAGGTGGAATCACACTTGTTTGGGGTTTTAGTTCGACTTGTCAGAGCGTATTAAATTGAGTAATTATTAATAACCCATCTGATGAGCCTATAATGAAACGAAAACCATCTTTCAAGTCAATTATTTCATGGAAAAAATGTGAAAATACTCGAATACATATGTTATTTAAGACCATTTCAGTTTTCATTGGAACAAAAGGTTTTCCGCCAGGGTAATTTAACAGATATGAATTATCATAAAACTTGAACACTTCGAGATACAAAATTAACAAACACATATGATATATATTCACGTTATTAGATAACAACTAATGCATATGGAGAGCATTAAAAACAATGCTTTGTATTTTCGAAATTTTCACTATTTCACTATTTTCAAGAATTTCTTCTGTCATTCAACATTGGCGTTATGGGACTAAAACATGGGTCTGATTTTTTGCCCATATATTGTGGAATTTGTATTAGAATTTTGATTTTGATTTTTTCCTCGAAGTATCACAGTCCGCTGAATCCGAATCTGTAAAAAAAATAAAAAAAATAAAAAAATTACAAAATTGAAAAAAAAATAAAAATTATGACGCCCGAAAAAGGGTTATTCATGGTGATGTTGCGGTCGATAGAAATGTTCTAGCGAGATGCCGTGTCCAGATTAAAATTCAACGGACTGTGTTACATCTAGAAAAAATTCACCATAAAATCCTGAAACGAATTCCGGAAGATATCGAAGGGCTGCGTAGAAGTGAAACAACGTTTCGAGATATTGAGAAACTCTTCACGAATAACAGCTGAATGCACTCCGATTTTGTAAATCCAATTTTTTTTTTTGATTTTTGGACGGGGTACTCCCTTGATGCGAGCATCGAGATATTTTCCAAGTTTTTTGAGGAGACAAATCGAGACATTTCCCAAGTTCTTTGGGGAAAAAATTATAAAAAAATTGAAAACATGATCGATCGTGATAAAAATGTTTTCAAAGTGGAGATAATTTGTAAGGTTCTGTTAGAAAGATGAAGACAGTTGATACGCGAAGAATCATAATCCACGATCTCGACCGAGAAGGTGGCGGTGGCGTCGGCGTCGTTCCCCGGCGTCGTGGTCGAGCGGGTTACCAAAGATCAATGCCGTTTCCAGATTCAGACTTGAATTGATAACATCTACCATTCGTGAAAGTTTCGATGGAATTCATATTGCTGATCGAAATATATATTAGCAAAACACAACACTTTTTTTCGATGTTGAAAAAGTTTACAAATATGAGATGAAAAATTATTCCCCGGCTCTGAAAAACACCTTCCCGGGAGTTGAGCATTTCTGTGACCGCCAAGTTTTGGTGGAGGCGGACTTTTGTCATGACTTGAAATTTTCGATCACTTTTACGAAAATCGATTTTTGTGAAAACATGAAAACAAGATCATGGTCGATCGGGTGATTAGATATACACAAAATGAACATATTCAGATAGGACTTGTTGAGGCGGTGTCGAAAATGAATACGCGAAAAACCATGATTCACGACCTCGACCGGGAAGGTGACGGCGGCGTCGGCGTCGTCTCCCGGCGTCGTGATCTGTCGGATCACCGGAGCGTGATGCCGTCTCCAGAATCGAAGTTGAATCAATGATATACATCTCTGGTAGAAGTTTCGTTGGAATCCAATTCACCGATCGAAAGATATTAGCAAAAAACACGCCTTCCTTTCGATGTTGAAAAAGTTTACAAGTTTGAGAGGGAAACATTTTCAGTCCCCGGATCTGAAGAATACCTTCCCGGGAGTTGAGCAGTTCTGTGGCCGCCAAGTACTGGTGAAGGCGGACTTCTGCGACGACTTTGAAAATTTCATTTTCAATTTTTTTTTTCCAATATTTTTTTTTCAAATTTCAAGTTTGAATTGTTTTTCATTCTCCACCTCTGAGAAGAATCGCTGGAGGCGGACTTTTGTCATGACTTGAAATTTTCGACCACTTTCACGAGAATTGATTTTTGTGAATACTTGAAAATACGATCATAGTCGATTGGGTTGTCAGATTTACACAAAAAAGACATATTCTGGAAGGTTTGGTCATGACGGACAAGAAATTTGTTATTTGAGAGAATATAATTCATGATCTAGACCGGGAAGATGGTGGTGGCGTCCGCGTCGTTTTCCGGCGTCGTGGTCCATCAGGACAACGTAGCGTGATGTCGTGCCCAGATTCAGACATATACTTCTGACATGCATCGTTCTTGAAATTTTTGTCGAATTTCAAAGCGCCGATCAGAAGATATCAGCAAAAATCCTGACTTTTTTCCGATGTTGAAGTTAACAAGTTTCAGAAAAAAAATAATTCCCAGGCTCTGAAGAACACAATCGTAGGAGTTGACTTGTGAAGGCGAACTTTCGAAAAGTCAGAATATTTTTTTAATTATCCGCATCTGAAAAAACTTTCTACTGGGTAGGACACTTCTGTGTGCGCCAAGTTTCGATGAAGACGGACTTCTGTCATGACTTGAAATTTTCGACTACTTCCACGAGAATCGATTTTTGTGAAACACAATCACGGTCGATTGATTGGTTGGATTTACACAAACTGAACATATTTTGAAAGGTCTCGTCAAGACCGTCAAGAAATTTGATACGCGAAAAATCATGATTCACGATCTCTACAGGAAAGGTGGCGTCGTCGTCGTCGTCAGCGTCGTTTTCTGGCATCGCGGTCGATCGGGATACCGAAGCGCAATGCAGTTTCCAGATTCGAATTTGGATTAAAAACATTTATTGATGGTGAAATTTGGTCGGAATCCTCATTGCCGAACGAAAGATATTAGCAAAAATCACGACTTTTTCTATTTGGAAGAAGTTACCAATTTGAGAATAAACATTTTTTATTCCTCGGCTCTGAAAAACACCTTGGCGAGAGTTGAGCACTTCTTTGGCCGCCAAGTACTGGTAGGTGCAGACTTCTGTGACGACTTTGAAAATTTCGAAAAGTTGACAAAAAAAATATTCTCCGCCTCTGAAAAAAATCTCAACCGCAAATGGACACTCCTGTTGCCGGCAAGTTTCGGTAGAGGCGGACTTCTGTCATGACTTGAAATTTTTGACCACTTTTACGAGAATCGATTTCTGTGAAAATTTGAAAACACGATCACGGTCGATCGGGTCGTTAAATTTCCACAAAGTGAACATATTCTGAAAGGTCTCGTCAAGACAATGAATAGATTTGACACCCAAAAAAAACATGATTGACGACCTCGACCGGGAAGGTGGCGGCGGCGTCGGCGTCGTTTTCTGGCGTCGGGATCGATCGGGATGCCAGAGTAGAATGCCATTTTCCGATTCCGACTTGCATCAAAGAATTGTATTGTTGGTGAAAGTTTTGTCGGAATTGATCGTGTCGATCGGAAGATATTAGCAAAACGACTATTTTTCGATTTTGAAGAAGTGTACAAGTTTGAGAAGAAAAATTATTCATTTCTCGGCTCTGAAAAACACATTATCGGGAGGTGAGCACTTCTGTTGCGGCCAAGTACTGATAGGGCGGACTTTAGTGACGACTTTGAAATTTTCGAAAAGTTGACAAAAAAATATTCTCCGTCTCTGAAAAAAACCTTGACCGCAGTTGGACACTTCTGTTGCCGGCAAGTTTCGGTGGAGGCGGACTTTTGCCATGACTTGAAATTTTCAACAACTTTCATGAAAATTGATTTTTGTGAAAAATTGAAAACGCGATCACGGTCGATAGGGTCGTTGAATTTTCACGAAGTGAACAAATTCTGAAAGGTATTGTTAAGGCGGTGGAGAAGATTTATACGCAGAACCATGATCCAGGTTCTCGAAGGAAAGTGGCGACGGTGTCGTCGGCGTCGTTTTCCGACGTCGAGGTAGATCGAAGTATTTGAGCGTGACGCCGTTTCCAAATTCGGACCTGTTTTGACGACATCTATCAATGTTAGAAGTTATGTTGAAATACACGGTGTCGATCGAGAGATATTAGTGGAAATCACGACTTTATTTCCGATGGTGAAGAAGTTCACAAGTTCGAGAAATAAAATTGTTCATTGCCCTTCTCTTCACGTCAGTTAAGCACTTCTATGGCCGGCAAGTAATAGCAGAGGTGAACTTCTGCGATGACTTTGGAAAGCTCGAGAAGGAAGGAACATTTTTTCATTCTTTGCATCTGAAGAAACCTTCCAGAGAGTTCGCGTCACAAAATTTCTCGAAAAACGCGTTCATTCGGCTAAGCATACCCTACAGCTTCGAATTTCGGAAATTTCTCGAAAAACGCGATCATTCGGCTAAGCATACCCTACAGCTTCAAATTTCGAAAATTTCTCGAAAAACGCGATCATTCGGCTAAGCATACCATACAGCTTCAAATTTCGAAAATTTCTCGAAAAACGCGATCACTCGGCTAAGCATACCCTACAGCTTCGAATTTCGGAAATTTCTTGAAAATCGCGACTGCTCGGCTAAGCATACCCCACAGCTTCAAATTTCGAAAATTTCTCGAAAAACGCGATCACTCGGCTAAGCATACCCTACAGCTTCGAATTTCGGAAATTTCTTGAAAATCGCGACTGCTCGGCTAAGCATACCCTACAGCTTCAAATTTCGAAAATTTCTTGAAAAACGCGATCACTCGGTTAAGCATACCCTACAGCTTCGAATTTCGGAAATTTCTTGAAAAACGCGATCACTCGGCCAAGCATACCCCACAGCTTCAAATTTCAAACATTTCTCGAAAAACGCGATCACTCGGCTAAGCATACCCTACAGCTTCAAATTTCAAACATTTCTCGAAAAACGCGAGCACTCGGCTATCCATACCCCACAGCTTCAAATTTCAAACATTTCTCGAAAAACGCGAGCACTCGGCTATCCATACCCCACAGCTTCAAATTTCGAAAATCTCTCGAAAAGCACGACTACTCGGCTAATTATACCCTACAGCTACAAATTTCGAAAATTTCTCGAAATCGCGATCACTCGGCTAAGCATACCCTACAGCTTCAAATTTCGAAAATTTCTCGAAAAGCACGACTACTCGGCTAATTATACCCTACAGCTTCAAATTTCGAAAATTTCTCGAAAAACGCGATCACTCGGCTAAGCATACCCTACAGCTTCGAATTTCGGAAATTTCTTGAAAATCGCGACTGCTCGGCTAAGCATACCCTACAGCTTCAAATTTCGAAAATTTCTTGAAAAACGCGATCACTCGGTTAAGCATACCCTACAGCTTCGAATTTCGGAAATTTCTTGAAAATCGCGATCACTCGGCTAAGCATACCCCACAGCTTCAAATTTCAAACATTTCTCGAAAAACGCGATCACTCGGCTAAGCATACCCTACAGCTTCAAATTTCAAACATTTCTCGAAAAACGCGAGCACTCGGCTATCCATACCCCACAGCTTCAAATTTCAAACATTTCTCGAAATCGCGATCACTCGGCTATCCATACCCCACAGCTTCAAATTTCGAAAATTTCTCGAAAAGCACGATTACTCGGCTAAGCATACCCCACAGCTTCAAATTTTGAAAATTTCTCTAGAGACACGATCACTCGTCTAAGCATATCCTACAGCTTCAAATTTCAAACATTTCTCGAAAAACGCGAGCACTCGGCTATCCATACCCCACAGCTTCAAATTTCGAAAATTTCTCGAAAAGCACGATTACTCGGCTAATTATACCCTACAGCTACAAATTTCGAAAATTTCTCGAAAACGCGATCACTCGGCTAAGCATACCCTACAGCTACAAATTTCGAAAATTTCTCGTAAAACGCGAACACTCGGCCAAGCATACCCTACAGCTTCAAGTTTAGAAAATTTCTCAAAAAACGCGAACACTCGGCCAAGCATACCCTACAGCTTCAAGTTTAGAAAATTTCTCGAAATCGCGATCACTCGGCTAAGCATACCCTACAGCTACAAATTTCGAAAATTTCTCGAAAAACGCGAACACTCGGCCAAGCATACCCTACAGCTTCAAGTTTAGAAAATTTCTCAAAAAACGCGAACACTCGGCCAAGCATACCCTACAGCTTCAAGTTTAGAAAATTTCTCAAAAACGCGATCACTCGGCTAAGCATACCCTACAGCTACAAATTTCGAAAATTTCTCGAAAAACGCGAACACTCGGCCAAGCATACCCTACAGCTTCAAGTTTAGAAAATTTCTCAAAAAACGCGAACACTCGGCCAAGCATACCCTACAGCTTCAAGTTTAGAAAATTTCTCGAAATCGCGATCACTCGGCTAAGCATACCGGTAAGGTGTGCACTCTTCGGCCGCCAACCTTGGTGACGTCTCTCAATGATCGAGTAATGAATCTGTGATTATACCATACAATTAGTTTTCATTTAATTTAAGTTTATTATCAGGTCTGTGCGGCATCAGATTTCAAAAAAGCAAATTTTTACTTTTCCTATTTCTTTTTTCCTCGGAAAATCAACCGGCACATATTCTGAAACTTTTTTCATAAAATCTGAAACTTTTGACATAAAATCTGAAGGTCTAGCACAACATATTTGCAATGTTTCAAAATTTGTGCTGAGATTGAAGGGGCTGCGAGAACTTGGCCTCTCATGTTTTAAAAATCAATTTTTCTCGTAAAACTACCCAGCACAAATTCTGGAACTTCCAGCATAAAATCTAGAGACGTAGCACAAACTCTGGACAAAGTTTCAGTATTTGCGCTGACAGTGGTTGAGGGGGGAGGGGGGGGGGGGTCACGGACCTTAACAACAGTCGTCTTGGTTACGAGAGACGAGACTCAGATTTGCATACAGCCGACAAAGACGCGAGACTCGATCAATCATCTCGCTTATTGACAGCTCTCTGAACTGATTGGAAATAAGCTTCTGCTCTTATCTCCCGCGCACCACAAACACGGCACTTCTGCGCATCTCGTGGTGATACCGAACAGGCGGCTCTGTTCCTAATCTCGTTGCAGATTTGTATATGAGTAAATAGAACAAATTCTACGAACATATTTTTATCTTAATTCCAAGATAGTATATGAGTTGGTAGTTTATATTACTATGCTTATATTCACCAAAGAATAAGGTAGTCGAATAACTTTCAGTGATGGTGAATATTTCAGCCATTCCTTAATTTTGGTAGAACCCAAGCATTCAAAAAAATGAGAAAAAAAACGAAGATCGAAAAATGATAATTTCTACTTCTCACAAATTCATACAAATAACTAAATTTTGAGTCGACTGATGCAGAACCATTGGAGTGAATTGAAATCAAACTGATACGAAGATAATTTGAAACATTTTCCCCCGTTTTTTTCCTGTTGCCGGCAAAATACTTATTGCAAATCACTTTTATATAAATGTTATTACCTAGTGTCAAAGAGTATTTAGACGACACGTGAGCTGTATTTTAAATTATGAATTCATATTTAATTTAAACTTATATGTTTGTAATTATGTATGTAATTTATTTGGTATATCTTGTATGTGTGTAGGTGTTGTTTGAACTGACGTGTCAAATATCATGTAATGATCAATAATGTCAATAAAAAAGTGAAAAAAATTAATAATTATAAAAATAACCAGAAACGCAAAAATGATTGTAAAGTTTTGAAACTTGCCAAAGTTATTGCTCAAACTGGTAGACATGTGATTAGATATAGTTGTTATTTCCGTGAAATTTGCCGTTTGGTTATTATCCACGATTTGGTTGCCTGAAAATTTTTACAAAATTTAATGCGATTCTGAATAAATCTGTATAAATAGAACGGCAGTACTTATGGAAATTCTTATCACCTGATGCCATGCCCAATAAAGTCAACAATAACTTCTGTAATTAGTGAAAACTTGTGTGAAAACTAATTACAACTACTATTTTGTGTACAATAGTGAGATACATTTCTATATATGTATAAGCACCTTGCTTGAATCTCCTTAAAAGGCCTCCTACACGGGCTCGTTCGCTCGCTTCAGACTCGAGTTTAACATGCATCGTGTGCTGGGCGCAACCCGTAGACTAGCCCGCCGAACTCATATTCACATAAACGCCGTCAATTCCCCAGCTCACACTTTTGATATATTTCAAATTTTATATATTTTTTGAGTATTCAAAAATATGTATCTAGGTTCTCGCCAACACGAAATTTTTTAATTTTTCATTTGAAGAATTTGAAAAATTATACATTTTTTGTTCAAAATTCTGTAAATGCGGTGATCTCTGTTATTTAATTGTTAACATAATGCAAAAACAATCATATTGATATCTCAAAAATTACGGCCGTGAGAGTTTGCGGCGTGAACTACGAGCGCCTGTGGCCTCAACGCGTAACTGTAACGCGAGGAATGTTTGTTCTGTTTATACCCACAACCGCCTCTACGCAACCGCTAAGATACACGTGCATGAGCCCCCTTAATATTAACGCCGCATCGTGTTCTGTCGGATCTCAGCTCCGAGAACCTAATCAAGGGCAGAGTTCCTTCAGCCTGATCCGGCAGAAGCCACGGCCTCTTAGAGTCGGGGGACTGAAGACTGATCCGGCACAAACCACGGCCTCTCAGAGTCGGGGGACTGAAGACTGATCCGGCAGAAACCACGGCCAGCTAGAGTCGGGGAACTCAGTTAATAAGTGATGAGCCAGGAGACGTGATTTACTCCGTGACGTCACCAAGTGGCGCCAAACAGAGGATGTGGTGGGCGCCTCAACTAACTGCTTCTACACAGATTAATAGTATAATCATCTTATTCAGTTAGGTTGGATTGGTACGTGCTTGTCGGTCTTGCGGGGTCACAGTGGCGTATCAGCTGCCAGTGGCGCTCGTGATAACTGGTTACTAAGACTTGGGTGGCTTGTTTTGTGAATTTTGTTGAATTTTGTTCAATTGTAATGTTTTCAACTTTTGTTTTGTCAATACAAAAAGAAAGGACATTGTGAATGATCACAGTTTTATTTGAGAATGAATAATTTTAAAAATATTCACTGAGAAACCCACCCACAGTGTCACATTTTCAGTGTCAACTCGATATATGAACGATCGTAATGGCTTTCCGTCTGAACATACTGTAGTCAGTGTAGTGAAACTGCTTCACACCATTCAGAGAAGTGTCTTATAAAATACTGTCGATCTATAATAAACATTCACAATATGTTACGTGTTATTTGTATGTAACGGTACGCTGTGAGGTAGAATATCCAGTGTTACTGTTACATACAAGTTATCTTTCCACATTGGCTTTCATACAATTTGACTCGTTAGGATTTTCGGCCAATGTTGTTTCTGTTTTTGTTTATGTTTTCTATTTATTTTTTATTTTGTATCTTTCACTGTTGGAGTTGTATGCTCATTAATATCTGTGAAATCCCTCTGGTGGGAATTTCTTACCCTATGGGAGCTGGGTACGCCTTAAGATAAAGATGACTGATTTTCAATAAGAATAAGAGAAAATTCTTCGAAATACTATCTAAATGAGTAAATATGATGAACATAGGATTAATGTATGTATTTGAAATATGTATTGTTCTGTATTGGGTCCGTGTGTTGCAGAGTGCACATAATGTGATAAGTTGCAGAGTAAAATTATATCAAAATAAAAAAAAATGAAATGAAAAATAGAAAATGTCACGATGCTGAAGGACATTTTTTTAGCGTACTCGCATAATTTTCTAAACTTCATTAATGAATTCACATTTCATACATCAAAACTAGACATCAGTAGGAAGCGAATGAGTACATATGTGTGTCCAATTTGGACAAATATTTAATAAATAAATAAATGAATAAATATTTGTTCTCCCGCGCGGAAAATACGTTCCGAGTTTTCAACTCATCTTGGTTGAAAAATTATAAGTGAAATCGAAGAATTGAAAAAAAAAATGTAACTTACCCTTGGACTGAAAACCTCCGGATTGGATCTCCAACTTTTTCTGAAAAATGAGAAAACAATTTATATAAGCTTGTGCCAAGATCTAATAACAAAAAAAGTGTATGAAAACAGTTTTCTATTTTAGCACGATGTAGTGACACCAACCTATTTCATCATAATATAAAGTAGGTGTACCGACTCCTATACTAATGACATGAACTGTATTTGTGGTTTCTTACGGTCAGTTCAGAGCCAAAAGTCCCGATTTCCAGTCATGATTTAGCGGATTCCCTTGTAAACTAGACGTAGATAAGAGTGGCTAAGGTACCGGTGGCATTGTTGAACTTACAAAATTTATCAATTTCGTCAAAAACAAATGCAATATCTGACATAATAATTCTACTGAGCCGTATATAGCATTTTTTGTTTTATATAGTTCGATTTAAAAGCGATAGTTGCACTACAGACGATCGGGACCCTGCACTCGTGAACTGACCCCGAAAATATTTCACTTTCAAGACGCGAGTCGGAGCACCTTCCAGATATTATGATATAATAGGTTGGTATCACTACATCATGATTGTAGTGTTCCCATCATTTAGATCTGTTCCGAGCGAATCCCTAGCAACGAGACCAGCCAAGAGGATGCTGCGAGGAGCAATATTGCGAGCAGATGACTCCAGTGACGTTACTCGCAGCCGGAGATCCGCTCCGCCGTGACGTACACAGGTACCCGTGACGTCACGGGACCGTGCGGGCTCACAGCTGTTCACCAACACTGCAGTCGCATCTCCAGACATATAACTATAGTATCAACCACACTGAACCGTCATTCGGGAGACCGGGGTTCGATTCCCGCCATGGTCGACCATTCTGAAAGGGGTCTTTCGTGGTTTCCTTCTGTCGTTCAGGTCAATACTGGGATGGTTCCTTAACAACAGGCCACGACCAACTCCTTCCCACCATCCAAAACACCTAATAATATAACCTTTCATCTCATCATCCCATCATCTCATTCATCATCCACCGACGCCAATAGATCGTAGCCATCAGTATAGTGCGTCGTTAAAACCCAATATAATAATATAGTATCAACTCATTCAAACTTTGAACTCGATTATTTATTTATCATTTATTATTTATTGAATTTTCATTAGCAACAGGGCAAGCTCCACAAGTGTTATATAAAAAAAAACTACAAACATAACAAAAATGTTGTCGAACAGTAAGAAAAAAAACAGAACTCCAGTACAAGAACAACAGCAGCTGGCTTGTACCTCGAGTCAAACATAGAATTTTCTAGAAAATTCTCGAAACTACGTTTTGTGAACAATATGAAAAAATGTTATTCAAAATCAATCGATAAATGATTGATACTTATTAACTGCGGTTAATCATGGTTTCTTCCGAGTTTGGTCAAGACATATTCTGATGAATATTCTATATTAATATATCATATTCTGATAAGCATATTATATTTACATATTATATTATATTATATTTATATATTTAACATATTATGATCAACATAAATTCTAATTCAATTCTATATAGTTTTGAGGCGCAATCGGTTGAACCACTTCTGAAAAAAAACTTTTTCGGAAATTTTTGAAAAATCACATGAAAATAACTCAGAGGAGAAAATATGTAGAACGAAATTTTCAAACTGATTGAAATTCTCATGAAATTTGGACAAAACAATGATACGCATAATTCCAGAATATTACATTGACTGGATAAGCTGTTCTGTAGAAAATGATTAGAATAAAGTTTTTTCAGATCGATCAAAAAGATATCAAGAAGATCAAAAGGTGACACTAATTGAATCGTAAACGATTAAAACAATAAGCAGCAATGAGGGCAGGAAATTGAAAATAGTAAATTGTGAATGAGTAAAGTGAAAACATGAATAAAATTGTGAATATAATTGTATTGCTGGGCTATAACTCGGCGTCTATAACTATTAAATATTATTATTTTTCAATCATATATTTTTAATCATCATAATTTAATGATTTCGAGTTCACTTTTGTATAGTACATTTTTGCTGATTTGTTTATTCTCTGTTTTTAATCAATATTTTGTGTTTTCAATAGATTTAGTGGAAGAGCGGTCATGTACAACCAAACATCGCCTATGTGAATAATGACATGATGAATAAACTAGGAAAACGCTATATACGCGTTGTTAGACGAGCGGAAAGTAATAGTATGTCGACTTCTTTGCCAAACTTTTGCCTAAATTCGCCAATTGGGTGACATTCAAGTTAGAAATGGGTAAAAACTGCTTCGAGTGCTACCAATTTAGCACATTTCATGTTCTTTATTCAAAATGACTGACCCGATCGAGCTGAGAATTTCCAGAAATGTGTATCAAAATGTAATTGAACTTCACACAAAATTTCATTTTTTTGAAAATAAAATTTTTAAAAGTTTTTTTCCGCCGTGTAATGGGTAGTTTTGAAATTTCTAAAATTCATAAAAATATAAGTTACCACCCGATAATGCCACAAAACTATACAGATATAAGCTAGATGAGGAACCATGATAAGAAAAAGTTTGAAGTTGATAGCTGTAGCCGTTTGACCTGTGGATAACCGACAAAAAAACATGAATAAAAAAAAATATATAAAAACGAACACCAATTGTTCTCAGTATGTCGAAACGAATCCTCGCTAAAGCTTTTCCAATAAATAAATATTCAAAACAATCAAAAAACATTCATCACATCAAAATTTCTTGAATTTTTTATTTTATTATTCCAGTATATTAATTTAGTTATCTTAGTTTAGGCTGGTGGTAAGGCACAAGTTGTTACGGGGCTTGCTCTATCCTTACCACCAGCGATACACAACATTTAAAACTCATATATATATATATATATATACATATATATAATGTATTGTGTATCAAAAATAAATAACAATAATAATCATTTATAGTTCCACATTATTCTCTCCATTTGTCCAATTGATTGTGTGCACAAATGATCATCCAGCGCACATAACAATCGCCTGTTGAGCCGGAGACCACGTGACTGACGTCACGGGCTACCAATTGTTACGCGGCACCGCGAGACGTTCTAACGAGGAGGGTGCGAAGCTGGAGCCGCACCAATTGCCCTCCCAGCAGGAAGTAATAGGTCTTTATTGCTCGCAATCAGGCGCTAGCGTCCAACATAAACACGGCCGACACTTGGACGGTTTGGGTGATGGCAAGAAATCAATTAGCTATGGTGACATAATTTGCCACGTTGTCAGTAATACAGGTCTATAATATCAGTATGTATTTTTTTAAGTTATTACTATTTTGTCAAGTCTTTTATAATTCGATTATCCTAATTTCAGTATGTTGTTCCACTGCAATATTATTTCATCACATATATTGTTATTCTGTATCTGATGGCAACCTTTTTTTACTGAGACGTGTGGCCGAGTGGTTGATGTACAATAAATCGTCATTCGGGAGACCGGGGTTCGATTCCCGGCCATGGTCGACCATCCTGACAGGGGTTTTTCGTGGTCTCCCTATGTCGTTCAGGTTGATACTGGGATGGTTCCTTAACAACAGGCCACGATTGACTCCTCCCCACTATCCAAAAGCACCTTATTGACGACTAAGATCTATTAGCGTCGGGGAATGATATATGGGATGATGAAATGATGAGATGGAAGGTTATTTTATAAGGTATCTTTAGATAGTAGGAAGGAGTCGGTTGTGTCCTGTTGTAGAGGAACCATCCCAGTATTGACCTGAACGACAGAAGAAAACCACGAAAAAACCCTGTCAGGATGGTCGACCATGGCGGGAATCGAATCCCGGTTTCCTGAAAACCAATCTAAAACCCACTTCCGGTCCGACAAACATCCACATCGCATTACACTCCACAAGAGAAGACATGGTCTTGACAATAATCGGCCCACCGTCAGCTCGCTGATGAACTGCCTGGCCGGGGGGCGGCCGGGGGGCGGGCGATGTGTTAAGGGCAAGTTATGGCCGGCTGTGAAGAGTAATAACCATTACCCGGTTGTGACACTGTCCATGCAGCCGACAGGGGGCAGTCGCCTCCTCGCATCCATCACGCGGCTAGCTGGGATAGCGAGGCGACTGCAATCCGTCAGGAGGCCGTCGGAGAGATGACCGCCTGGTAATCTGGTTGTTATCGCACGGCAGGTGATGAGAGGGGGAGGGGGGTGTCTCCGGACATACCGTTACTCACTACTTCTTCCAGAGAGAGAGAGAGCGAGAGAGAGAGAGAGAGAGAGAGAGAGCGAGAGAGAGAGAGAGAGAGAGAGATTACGACTGATCTCAGTGTGGTGTCAAGTAATTTTTCATCATCTCACAACGCTTATACCGAGTTTTTCTACACTATGGGGAAAGCTATATACACAATTAAAAATTACAATTCAAATTGAAAATTCCCAGAGAACGACCTCTTAGGCCCAGTATTACTGAGTCCAGTTAGTATTTATCTGAGAGTTGGTGAAAACAAATACCACAGGTAACCATGGTGATAACAAGTTTAAACTGTCAGATAAAGGCTAACTAGACTTGGTAATACCGGGTCTTAGAAGACAAGTCAAAACTTGAAACTATTTACACAATTGTATCGAATCATGGCTTGGTAGGGAAATCAGGAATTCAGTGAAGTCGTCTTCATTTTTCAGGAAGGATGGGGGGGGGGGGGGGGGCATAAACACAAATTGGCAGCGCGAACTTACAGTACGAACATATGTCCTCTATTGGAGCCATCAGTCCAGAATGGAAGGCGCTGGAAGAACGATTCGAGGGGAAACTATTCCTGCAGCGTAATATTTTCAGTATCAGAGTAACGTAAAAACGTTTGCAGTGACTTTCCGATGAACATGTACTGAAGTTAAACTGCTTCACAACATTCAGAGAAGTGTCTTATGAAATACTGCCCATCCATAATCAACATTCACAATATGTTACGTGTTATTTGTATGTAACGGCACGCGGTGAGGAGAAAATCAATGGCAAAAATATCGAGTGTTGCTGTTACATACAAGTGATCTTACAACCTCTGTTGTTATAACATTTGACTCATTAGCATTTTCGACAAATATTGTCTCCATCTTGTGATGTTTTCTATTCATTTCGTATCTTGCACGATTCAAGCTTTATGACCATCAACATCTATAAAATAGCCCTGGTGGGAACTTTTTGCCCTATCCAGACTGGGGACTCCTTAAACAACAAAACCACAAAACACCTCTATCAGGATGTGACCATGACCCCGGTCTCCTGAACGACAACTCGACGCTCTCGCCACTGATCCAACCGTCTCAATACATCTCATCATCAACAAATGAAACTAATAAAAACATCTAGCTGAAAAACGAAACCTCCACGCCATCTGATCCGGTACTGCCAACCTGCCGACAGCACGCTGCCGCGTCATGCGCCCTGGACGCCGCGGTTGCCCCTAGCAACGGGGAAGCGCGGCGCGCGACGCTCATCACCCAGAGGAGGCGCTCGCCAGCCAATCACCGCCCTCCGTCTAATCTCCATACTCGAATCGACCAATCAGCGGCCGCGTCAGCGCAATAATCACATTAGCGCCGATAAAACTTCGCGTACAACGCAAACCGAGGGAATCGGGCCGAGCATTGAGGCGTAATGGATAGCCGGGAGTAATAATATTAGCGATGGTTTTCAGTGTTAAGCTATTCTATATGCTCGCTTTTGTGGTTATGAGACGATAAAAACCTTATAGGCTTACTTTAAGGCTTCAATCTCACAGACGGTGTGGCGTATAATCTGCCACGCGTGTTGCGGGTCTACAGGCGTAATGGGTTACCAAACTGAGACGAAATAGGAATGGGGTGTATAAAATAGAGATAAAATAGAGCTTCAATTTTCTTTCTTGCGCTTTTTATGGGATATTGTTGAACTGGATAAGGGAAATCCAGTCATTTTTTTTTGTCCACTGAATCATGATTTAAATTCATACTTCAATTGAAAAGCTCGTAAAATAATAATACAATGAGAAATATTTTTGGGAAATTTGTAATTTTTTTATTGTTATTTGTTTGAGGAGTGAAAGATGATGAAAGTAGAAGTGCACTCTTTTGAAAACAGGCTTCTATCACATAACAAATGACAAGCAATCGTTACCATAGCAACACAGCGAACTGGTGGACTACCAAATATTCTGATTGTTCAATTCCAACTGATGGACATTGTTGTGTATCTCTTGCAACAATGAGTGACGTCACTTGACAGAAGCCTGTAGTTGTCTTTGTGACCCTCTCACTCATAACTCATATTGACCCTTCTATATGTGTAATTACATTATGCTAATCCATGTGCTCCATTTACATCCCTTAATTGATAGTTTTCATCCACTTTTCCTGAAATCTGTGATTCTGGACTGAATTGGTCATTTTTTCTAAGAATAAAAAATGGTGACCAACTCCAAAAAACCTTGAAGAACCCTCAATAATTACTTTCACCACGTGTATCGCATTATGTGTTCTGCATTTTATTCAATTTTATACACAATAAATACATAAATATTTGTTATTTGGATAACATTTCAAAGTCTTATATTCGCAGTTCGAATTCGACCATCGAGTTATATTTAAAAATATTCATAATAAATTGTTGGTGAGATCGTCCTTGATTTCCCACGTCCGAACGATCCTACCTTCTACCTCTCATCCTTAGCCATATTTGGGGATCTTTTATCTGTGTCAATTTCAAGATGTTATATAAAACATCGTGCTTTTTAGGTAATTTTTATTTCCTCTCTTTTGTTGAATATAGTGTTTATATTTCAGTTGCATACGTTTAATCACATTTTTAAGGAGAAGCCATTGACAGTCTTATGTTCAAAGATGTGAATTGTATACAAATTAACGGATACATTTGATGTATATCAACACATGTTGAGTCACATTACCCTGATGCAGGATCTTCCTGTCATATTCCTGCAGGATTATCATAGTAAGGAGCGTATTACTGCCATGTAATATAGACTACGCATTTTATTCACGGGCAAGCTTTGATTTTTTAGGCTTTCAATCACACAAAAGTAACTTTCACCCAGTTGTTGGTATCATTATTTCATATTTTATATTTCGAGTTCCACTAGATTATTGAATGATTAATATGCCATCAATTTCCTCAATTCTATTCTGTATTTTGAGAATAAATATGTAAAATAATATACGAATGGTCTTTCATTCTGAAAGGAAAAGGAGGAAAATATTTTTAAAAAATCAAAGTGAAGGAAATTTGATATTCATTCAAGGATGAGATTAGTGATATTGTTCTATTATCTCAATTTTCTCCAGTTTCATAAGATTCACATTCCTTGAAGATAGTTTGTTGCTTCGGAAATCTTCGCGTTTATCATGAAAATGTCGGATTACACGAGTACACATGTTCAGAGCACTTAAACCCCGCAGATAAACACGATTAAACCCGTGAAGAGCTGTAATTAGGAGATTCGAACTGGAAGAGATAAAGACGAAAGAATGTTGCCGTTTTCTAGCAACAAATAAACATGCTTCTACAGTTGGTATGAGAACGTTGATATAGTTGAATATTTCGACACATCAAGAATTTCAATTAAAATAGATAGTGAATATAATGACATGTGAAAAGTGTGAATATCAAAACAATTTCTGAAAAAGCACATAAAAAAAACTAGAGATGTGATCAAATCAATCATGAAAATTGAAAAAAATTGATAACCAAATGAACTCATAATTTATATATTCGAATGAATAATTTCGCTCTCAGTATGATAAATGAATTGATGAATATTGAAAAAGTTATCAATGTGATACCTTATATAAATAATTGCATCAATGAATATTCTCAGAAAAATTTTACATTACCATTGAATAACCTGAATATATATATTATTCACATATATATATATATATATATATATATATATATATATATATATATATAAAAACATATATATATATATATACACACACGAAAAAAATATATATATATATATATATATATATATATATATATATATATATATATATATATATATATATATATATATATAATTACCCTGGAAATTTAAATGAAGTAACTGACTCCCAATTAAGGCAAAGGACTTCCTAGATACGTGTTATGTTCATTTTCAACACACTAAGACTATTTAAGCTGTTAACCAGCTCCCAAGGTATATAAACGATCTCACACAAGTGCTCAACAATGAAGCTGCCAGCTCAACCCCTGCACCACCTGTCGCGGCCGCTTGGATTTATATCCTAACCCTAATGTAATATCACGGGCCCCATATCAGTAGCGATATGGAGATAAGTTTCGCGCGGCGGGGGGGGGGGAGGGGGGGGTCGATCTGGAGGCGTGGCCTGGGGGGGCGGGGGGGGGGGGGGGCGGCGGAGGATGGCCGTAGAGAGATGACAGTGTGCGATCGCGGGGAGCTAGAGTGGCCGTGTTCCGTGCGAGTGTGCGACAAAAACAATAAGACTCCAGATGTACACACGACTTGTATACAGAGCCTATCTATAGCATCGTGCTAGCCAAATCTGTGACAGATTTTTGAATGATTATATAAATATTTACACATAATCGAGGATCGGTTTGGTTTTTAACTGACGGTTGACAATTAGAATAGGAAAACAAGATAAAGTGACGTTAGTTATAATTGGAAACCTCGTGTGAATAAGTTGTTGTGAATATTTTCATCACTAAAATAAATAAACATTTGAACTTTATTTCAATAACAGGCCTGGTTTATACTCTTTTCAACATATAGATGTGAAGCGATGTGGGTTTTAAACTTATAGTGAATATTTGAATCTTTATTTAATTCGTATAGAAATAAAGATCGTAATTTTCAACAAAACATGTCGTCAAATCGACGAATAACTTTTCAACGATAACAATAAAAAAACATTTATTTCGATGAGTTTGAAAGCAATATCATAAGACAATCAGTAACGATGGAGATTTCAGTGCCTGTGCCAATGCCGTTGGACTTCAGCATAACGGTCAAGTCCCGCCTGGGCAGTCCCAGTGCCGGACAGTCGACGGGGCTCGAACCCCTGACCGGCGGCCACGTCGGCTTCCTGCGGCTGCTGAAGGAGTCCGGCAGGAGTGGCGACGGGTGCCCGGCGCAAAGTCAGCCGCATGCCGGGGGAAACGCGAGCGCTTTCCGCGTGGTCACCCCCAAGAAGCAGCACGGTAAGCACTGGCAAGCACTGCTTACATTGCTTTGATACATTGTTCAGATCGTTTTGTATGATATATGTATTTTATTATGAGACATAATTTGTTTTCTGTATTACGGTTGTATCACGGTGTATTTTGTCTTGAGGCCTATAATTCATTTTCTCATATTTTTCATTGTATAATGATAAACCTTACATCTGCTGTTATTGGAGTTGGAGTGAATATTGCATACGAAGCTTAGCTCGAAGTGAAAGATATAAATTAATTCGTGTCCTGATACCAATGCTGGTAATTCCAGATATATTGCAAAAACGGTTTATACTCATAATATATTCCTGTCTTTTCGATACTGAAATACTTTTATCTACGGCACAAAAGTATGATCACAGACAGACAAAATTTCAGACTGTCTTTGTGTCAAAGTTCGTTTTCTTTGATTCAAAACAATTGAAATGGGGTGGTAACATCACCCTTGTGGTGCCCCGTCTAAACGATCCCATCTTTCATTCACAGCCTCAATTGGGGAACAATGATTTTGTATCAAGTTTCGATGTTAATATAAAAAAAGATCCATATATAACAATATATGTATTTTATTATAAGACGATATATATTTTCTAACACGGTTGTGGCTACATAAAGTATTCGTTTAGCTTCATCAAAATGCATCCTAAATAAAATTTCACGCACCAAAACTAGAAGAATATACAGTATATCATAGCCATAGTCTAGTATGATCTATTTTCATAGTCTATGTAAAATTTAACGTTTATTGTGCGTATTCAAAAAATCATATTTAAATGGTGATTTTGTGACACCATAATATCAAGTGTCAGCAATATTGCAGATACAATAAAAAGCAATGTGGAGAACATATCAGTGAATCTTCAGCGAGTTTCACTTCTATAATAATAATTATCTATCTCAGATTCCAAATTGATGGGTCAGGGGGTGGAACATTATATATTTATTGATGAGCGTAGCGAAGTCTCCATCCCACTCTTATAGGGCTTTGTCTGTGTGTTTTTTTTTTTTTTTTTTTTTTGTAAGCACTCCACAGGTCGCAAGGGTTGACTGATGAACATGAAACTTTTTTTGTACACGCAAACTCATCCAACTTAGAACTGTATAGTTTTTGGTATGAATCGGTCGGACCGATTTTGAGAATCATCATCTCAAAGTTTCTAAAAACCCCATAAGATTTGGCTGGGCGGAAAATGTTGAAAAATAAAATCTCTCCAAATGGGATGAAATTTTCTCTAAATGTGTATACATGGATTTTACACATTATTACGATTTTTTAAGCAATTCTGATCAGTCGTTTTGGAGAAAAAAAATAAAATGACTGATAATATTCATAAAATATATCATAAAAATTATGACAGAATTAAGTTGTCGAGATTCACTGCTTTCTAGATTCAAGAGTTGCCCAACAATGAAGTATTTTTTATATGCGTCAAGGTGTGTAGAATACCAGAGTCAATGAAGTGGCAAGAGTAGAACTTCTTTAACGACTTTTATAGCTTATTCAGATATCAAGGTGTGTAGAATACCAAAGTCGATAAAGTAGCAAGGGTAAAACTATTTCAAGGACTTTCATACCTTATTCAGATATCTCGCTCATCTTACAACGCATATTTCGCGTTTGACTAGTAATTTTATATTAATATAAAACCTTGGTTTGATGGAAGTATTGTTGGGAAGTGTTTGCTTAATGAGTGAATTAATGAACCGACTGAAAGGGACTTAGAAGGGGCGAGGGGCCGGGAAATTAAAATATCAGTCTCCCAAACTACCTGTTGTCAGTTTATTCTTATTTTGATACGGCCTGAAGCTATTTATGTCAGCAAGAATGGAAAAGTGATGAAAGTGAGGTTTTATTTTTTTACTGAAATTTTTCAGCCAGATTTTCGTAAAATTGAGGAGGAAAGTTTTTCATTTTTTTCCTGACAAATCGTTGATAATCATAATTGCCTGCTTTTCCGCCAGACTACCAGGTTGATAGGAATGTCAAATCCATATTTCAGATCAACTGTAAATTCGTAAACATTAAATTAAATTGTAAACATGTGAATTCGTTATCAGAGTTTTGTGGAAATTGAGGTATTCTGTGAGTCCACGAAAAAGATGTCTGGAATTATATTGTCACGGCCATGCCTATTCGTGACAATATGTCATATTTCTTTGTCCAATAAAAGTAGCTTTTATACAAGAATTCGCTCTAGAATTAATTGTTTCTAATATTTGTAGAAATTTATTTCATTCCATATTACATCAGACAGTCAATTTACGTACACTCACTGTCAACTAAATGGTTTAAATCGAAATCAAAATTCAAATTTGAATCAAATCTATATACACTCATATTCAGCTTTATTTTAAGAAGTGATGCATTTATTTTTTTCATCTTTGTTATCACTTCTTGACATGTTTTAAAACTTGTGTGATCTCTCCTTGGTACACACATAAGTGCAATTACATCATTCATATATTATTATATAATATTATATGTATGATAATTAATGAAATAAATATATTATTATTAATATTATATAACCGCTAATTGCTTCATAGACTGTACGTGGAATGCTGATGAACATTGTTTTCTAGTTTTAGTGCGTAAAATAAGCTTAATATATTTCTTGAGGATGCATCTTAATGAATGTCGATAGACCTTTTTCATGTGACCTTAAGTATACATTTATGTATCTTACTTGTATGAGCTCAAAAACGTTGTAAAAATACAATTCCGTCTCTGTGACAAATTCATTGCTCATTCCTTGAATTAATGCTTCCCAGACAGGGATGACAGGAATAATAGGAGAATAATTTAATTAGTCCAATATTCTTCGGCCACCAGAGGCCTGAATTGTGACTGAAATAATTCAACTTTTACAATATAATGCCCCGAAATTGTTGAAATGTAATTCATAATTCTAAATTCTCAAGTTACAAAGCATTATTCGAGTTTATGTGATAGCCTTATTGCTCAAATACACTTTCTGGTGGTGAATTGAAAATCTCGGTTCTGTTGTTATTCAATGTTTCATTATTCGTTCTTTCTTGACGGTTACCATGGTCACACAGCTTATACGATCAACCAAACATTGTGATTCACTGCCAGTTAGAGACATTTGTTGTGATTTCCATATGATAGGATAATCAAAGACAACTGTATTCAAAGTTAGATTGCATTGTTTTGATTATGTTTTTAAAGCACAATGTATTTATATTAAATTAATACCACGAGGAAATCTTGATTATAAAATTGATTGAAATTATTATATTTCATAAGTGAATTTGTCCTAAAAAAATTCGAGGACCCACATTCAGCTTTGAGCCGGAAAGTAATTTTAAATTAGTTTTTTTTTTGACAATGATCAACGTCTAAATCTTGTCATACAATCCTTGTTTCCCCATCGAGGCAAATCATGACTGAGAGGAAGCGTAAAGAAGCGCCTATTGGTCGTTTCAACACTTGGAGGCGGTCTTGTCAACAATATAACCATCTCTGGGATGATGTAATAAAATCACGTGAAACCAATGTTATAACATTGAACAATCATGTTATTCTTGTTTCTCGGGGTAGGCTGTACCGTGAAGTTTATATTTACACCAGTCCTGGATTCCAGGATCGATACTCAATCGATAATAATTCCATGTATGCATTTAACTTGTTGATTACAAGACGAAAATTGATAATATAATGAATTAGAATCATATTTTAGAGATACTTTTAACTATATAC
Organism: Brachyptera risi; assembly: GCA_964007535.1. Taxonomy (NCBI): domain Eukaryota; kingdom Metazoa; phylum Arthropoda; class Insecta; order Plecoptera; family Taeniopterygidae; genus Brachyptera; species Brachyptera risi. Next base: position 44,301,156 of record OZ023332.1, read on the forward strand.
TAATTCTGTATAGAAATGAAATGAAAGTTCCATGAAATGAATATATATTCTGGAGGATGAACTTTATCAAATAACAATGATATCTTTTCTGATTATTCTGAGAGTCAATTATGTGATTTTTTTACTTTTCAAGCTTCACCATGAAATGAAGTCGAAGAAAAAATCAGATTTCACTAACATATTCCATCTATAACTAGGACTTTACTTATAACAATATAATTCGAATTGATAATTAATATGAAAATTTCAATCAGATTCTATTTGATATTCATAATCCATAACTGAACGAACACAAGTAGGCTGTGCTGAATTCCATCATCTTATTGTATTGGGTTTTACATACGAGTCTGAGTTTCAGTTATTTACATCGAGGACTCGCAGAACTTGCAAGCCTTTCCAGAGATATAACAGCTGGAAATATAAAGCAATAACCTTCTCGTAGGACAACTTTGTCTGCATCATCTTTTCGTGACGATGTTCATTATTTTCCTTCTTTGCTTTTGATTCATTTTCACAAAATTCTCGTAACACACCGCAATGTAGAATATTGACAAAAACTAATTGAAAAAATGGTGTTGCTTGAATTTGGTTGACTGTCATCACTATTCATCCAAACCTCAAATCTAGCATAATATTAGTTTAAAAAACGTTTGATTCCAGCTATCAATTATTTGATTCTATTAGAAAATGATATAACTTATATTTGAGAAATGGGCCTATCCGCAATTTGATTTGTTCAAGAATTTCTAATTTTTCATCATATAGAACCATTATTGTAATTATACCTGTATTAGATATTGCACATTTCATTCCATTGGAACTTCATATTTGGTCTTTTATTGAAAGAGAAATATTTCTGTATCTTAACGGTTCTTTTTCGCATATTATAGACATATTTGATTGCATAACCGCATATTTCGATTTCTTTGTTTTTTGAAAAGTGTCGAACGTACATTTTTTAGCAGTGAAGCCTAACGTTCTTACGATGGTGAAAACATTCTACCTTTCATCCACAGCCTTAGTTGAGCACTAGTGATAGGCGTGGCTTATCGGCAGGCCACCTTGATCTATACTTCATGTGGGCATTTAGTGATAGGCAATGTCAATTTCCCACATAACAAAGCCCATTTGATTGGATGTATTGTTTTGTGACGTTTGTGGGCGGGTCAATCACTAGTTGTCAATTGGGGAGCCATGATTTGCATCAAGTTTCGATGTTATCATTAAGAACAATTATTATTAAATCCTGATTTTCAACCGAACTTCGGTCAAGGTTTTTCTTATGGTAATCATCCTACAATGTAACATCAATTTTCTAAATAAATATTCTCACCCCAATTTTCAACATGAGAGTATATAATCTTATATTCATTTATATTTGGATAATTAATTTCAATTTCTACCCCTCCTTTTTTATACATCACATTTCAGTTCACACCTTTATATGACTCATAGTATTTCAACATAAATTTCTCATTTAACTTCCTCATAAGCTCAAGGTATTGTTTGTTATTTTTTAAATGATA
>OZ023332.1:44307681-44360181 GCA_964007535.1 Brachyptera risi
GTTCGTACCCGCGTGTCAAATTGCTATGTTGTCAATGATATTTAGCACAAATGTTCTATATGATTGTGCGTACAGTGAACAGATGTACTTACTAGCCAAACGCAACATTAGCGTTGTAAGATGAGCGAGATATCTGATTAGGTATATAATACTCGTTAAAGTAGTTTTACCCTTGCTACTTTATCAAATCTGGAATTCTACACACCTTGATGCATATAAAGAAGACTTCATTGTTGGGCAAATATCGAATCTAGAAAGCAGTGAATCTCGGCAACCTGAATCTGCTTTAATTTCTATAATGATATTAATTTTGATGTATGCAAACAATTTATTTTATTATTTTCTTTAAAACGGCTCGATTGAATTGAATAAAAATGTGTGATAATGTGTATAATTGATGTATGCTTATTCACAGAAAATTTCAATCCATTTGAAGAGATTTTATTTTTCAAATTTTCTTGCCCAGCCTAATCTTATGAGTTTATTTAGAAATTTTGAGATAATATTCCGCAAAATTGGTCGAACCGATTCATACCAAAAACTATACAGTTTCAACTTGGATAAGTTTGCGTGTACAAAAAAAGTTGCATGTTGATCAGTCAACCCCTGCGACCTGTGCAGTGCAGACAAACAAACAAAAAAAAAATATGCAAAAAAAAAAACATGGACAAAACCCTATAAGAGTGGGATGGAATCTTCGCTTACGCTCATCTAATAATACGTTGGCATTTTCATCACTAACATCACCACTATATTCTAAGAGATTTTTACGCTGTTAGAGTGAGTAGAATGAGAAATAATGCAAGTTATATATCTCGATGTTTTGACTTTAACTCTGTGGATAAGCAGGACGGCTTATTAAACAATCAATACTAAAGTACCCAAAATACAATACCACCGATCTCAGCCGCCAGAAGGCAATTAGCGCATGCGTATTGAACTATTCTTAAAACGGCCTATTGGAGGTTGAAACCAAATGATTAGAATGTAAATGGGAATCTTCATCACATAGAAGGAAACACGCCAGCTTCAAATGTCCGAAGAAGGCAATTGGATGTCAACCAGCGTGGGTAGAAATCACAAATTCACTTAAATTGCTAACGTCCATATAAATAAATGATCATGTGTATGAGGTATCACTTCCAAGATACATAGAAATAAAAGCCACAAAGTGGAATCATCAGCACCAATTTTTTTTTTCAATAACATCGAGACTTGATACAAAATCATTGTTCCCCAATTAAGGCTATGGATGAAAGATAGGATCGTTTGAACGGGGCACCACAAGGGCGAGCTTACCACCCCATTTTGATTAGATAAAAGTATTTCAGTTTACGAACGTCCTGAACACATTATGACTGTTTCTGTGATATGTATCCGGACACAAAACACAAGAATGTTGATATCTTCCACTTTGAAGTAAGTCCCTTGGGCAATGATAAATTGAATTAATTGAATTCTAAAAGGGTCCATTACCAAAACGAATGTTCCCAATACGAGCAATGACTGCTTGCAAGTGATGACCAAGTATCTATATTCAACTACATCCTATAATCTCTACACTTCATTGATCTGATATATCGAACAGATCAATCGATCTAACAATCGCTGGACGCTTTGATTTCATTGATAAGCAATCAAACCTGATTGTCATATTAATTACAGATCGATAATTGCAAACAGAGTAATTGCGTGGGGAACAACAGTGGATTGTTGCTATAAATTAGCTCGCAGGTGAATCGTATATAATCACTGCTTGTTATTCCGAACTGGCCAACTTGCGTGTCATGTGGCTGGACCGTGGCGATTCCGTGTGGCAACAATAGAAATACACTAATACCACGATGTGGTGATACCAACTTATTTCATCATAATATAGAGAAGGTGCTCCAACTCGGGTCTTGAAAGTGAAATATTTCCGTGGTCAGAATCTGAGTATCGTCCCTATTGCCTGTAGCGCAACTCTCGCTTTCATATCGAACTATTTAGAACAACAATGCTCAACAATGCTACACACGGCCCAGTAGATTACGAGAATTATAGATTTTGTAAATTCAACAATGCCACCGATACCGTAGCCATTGTTACCTACATCTGGTTCACAAGGGAATCCGCCAAATCGTGACAGGCAATCGGGACCTTTGACTCTGAACTGACCGCAAGAAACCACAAATGCCTTCCATGTTATCAGTATGTGGGTTGGGTCATCTTCTTTATATTGTGATGAAATAGGTTGCTATCACTACATCGTGCTAATACTAGATATGTTGTTATAGTAACTAGTTCTTTTAGTAAACATTAGCCAATTCAAGTCACAGATCTCTTGGAGTTAGCTATTCTAACTGGAGGTTTCCGCGGTGAAGGTGTCATACAATCTGGAGTTGTAGAATCATTCAGTTTTGGTAGTCCATTTTTATTTGAAATGAAGCATTTTGTAGCAAACTACTAAACAAAACTGGAGCTGCAAACTCTGGATCAATTTAATTACGGGATTATCAACGGCAATTACATCATTTTGGACTTTTAAGTTTGAGACAGGAAGCTGTTCAGATGCCGCTTGCTGTTTATAGTTATCCGAGGAAAGAGCTAACGATTCTTTTATCTAGACCATTTTGGTTCCTCCAGTTAATTTTTCATTTAAACACACTTTTCGATAGCAATTTCTTCGTTTTTAACGAAATGGCTGAATGCTCTGAAAAATACATCACAGTGAAAAATAATGAAATAGGATATAATAAGACGAGCTTTAGCGAGGATTCAATTTGACATACTGAAAAAATTGGTGCTCGATTTTTTTTCTTGTTTGTTTGTTTTTTTAGTTTTTTTTGTCGATTCTCCACGGGTCAAACGGCTACAGCTATCAACTTCAAACTTTTTATCATTATGGTTCCTCATATAACTTGGATCTGTATAGTTTTGTGGCATTATCGGGTGATAACTTTTATTTTTATGAATTTTAGAAATTTCAAAAATACTTATTAGATTAACACGGAGGAAAAGAAGAAAATATTTTTATTTTACAGAATAATGAAATTTTGCGTGAAGTTGAATTACATCTGATACACATTTCTGGAAATTCTCAGCTTGTTCGGGTGAGCCATTTTGAAGAAAAAACATAAAATGTGCTAAATTGGTACCACTCGAAGCAGTTTTTACCCATTTATAGCTTAAATGTCACCAATTGGCGAATGTAGGCAGAAGTTTGGCAAAAAAGTCCACATACTAATACTATACACTCGTCTAACAACGCATATATGGCGTTTTTCTAGTGTTAAATGAAATACCATCCGAAAAAGAGAGCCAAAGATGTATATTCTTGTGAAATATTCGGGTTTGAAAGTCTATTTCATTGATGGTAAATTGCCACATCTCTTCAAGATATATAGATACTATGGGATATACGTCTTTGTCAGCGGAGATTTTTTTTGAATATTGTCGAGTCTGAAAGTGATGTTTACTGAAAATAAACTTTGTAGACGTGCGGTTTCAAATATTCATTTCACGAATTCTAAATTAATTTCGCATCAACAATTTCGACAAATAATTTGTAAAAACTTGCCCAATCATAATTTATTCTTTTTGACTGCCAAAAATACAGCTAAGTGAATTAGAGAAATCGAATCAATTTTTAGTTTCAATTAGCGTCGGTTTAAACGCGTTATCGGTTTGCGATCTGCAATTATTTCGTGTTTTTCCTCGTAATCCCACAGAGCCACGTCAGCCTCGGTTCTGCACACTGATGACAAGAGTCATTATCCCATCAAACAATCTACCAGGCTTACGCGCAGATAGCACACACATTTTTATCACATTTCATCAGAAACATAATTGACAATTACACGATTATGAGCCTTGTGGATGGAATCAAGTGATGTGTAATGCGCATCAAGACAATGATCTGGGTTTAGTTGATCACAAAACTTGACTATTGCTTGATCTATGATGGCCACCATGGTCCTCTAGATTATTCTAAACACACATTCTGGCATTGACTTGAAAATTCTATAGTACTGTCGTCGTTGTTGTTGTTGTTGTTGTTGTTGTTGTTATTGTTGTTGTTATTGTTGTTGTTATTGTTGTTATTTTTGTTCTCACTCGGACCGTCCTCACCAAACTTCAGCATTCACTGTCCTCTAGATGTTGGTTGAGGACTACTATTTTCCGGTCCTATTAAATTTGATTGATTGTTTGCTTGAAGACCCCACTAATAACAGGCAGGTTATGTGGGGGTACGAATGAGAGGTGAGGACTCATGCGGGACTCAAACCCGCGCTCGAGGCCCGGATTCACTTGAGTATCCATGGCAACGCCTTGATCACTGACTGACTCAATCGCGACAGAAGTTCATTTATCGACACAAATCAACATTCTTGTTACTGGAATTCACTGAAATATTAATTACGGGAATAATATTAATTGATTTTAATTGGAACTTTTTTCACGAAGAGAATATTGTGGAAAGCTATTAGAGAGTGATCAGCGGACTTTGCATTGTTGTAATATCTGCGCCTGTAACAAAACTTCCTGCCCAGCACTGGATTCGGCACCTCCACCAAAACATAACAATAACATTGCAAGATGTTCCCATTCTCCAGAGAGAAGAAGAGTCGCGCCAAGGGGATTTTAAAGATGGAGAAGATCATAAACTAAACCTGTACAATATACAAAATTAACGAATATATCCCAAGATGCAGACAATAAGTGTCGAAAATGTCAATGGTCCAAATTCTATAATAACAAAGGTGGAAAGATCACTTGTATGTAACAGTAACACCGGATATGTCCACCTCAAAGCGTACCGTTACATACAAATAACACGTAACATATTGTGAATGTTTATTGAATGGAGCAGTTTCACTACAATACATTCATACGGGGTCACTGCGATCGTTTATATGTTTTGTTGATACTGAAAATATCACGCTGTTGATAGGTTCAACTCAACTTCACACCAAAAATTCATGTCATTTCCCTGGAAAATCATGATATCATGAAAATACCACAGTAATACACACAAACACAGCAATGATATTTCTGTTTGTTATGTTGGGAGACAACTTGCATGTGTCGTATATTTCAGTACACACAAATATCTGTACTTCCAGTCATACCAACACATGAAAACACTGCTTCAACACTTCAAACACACCTAAACCACATCTCCACGGCTCTTCCCATTGTCTCGCATCCTCCCCCTGACGTCATTAACACAGCGTCGCGACGCCTACTCAGTTGATAGCGCGGCGTCGTAACGAGGCGCTGAGCTGACAGGAGCAACCGCTGACACCTCCCCCCCCTCCCCCCCCCCCCTCCCCCCCCGAGATAATCGTATTAATAACGCGACAAGTCATTAATATACTCGCTTCGACCTCGCGAGTAGATGAAACCCGCTGAATTATACCATGTATAGTCTCTCTCACCAATCTGTAGCGAGTGAGGGAAATCTTTGTAGTTTGCTCTTCTATTGTCCTGTGACAAGGTGGTATATCATGGATATATATAACCGAGGTATGTTACTCAACGTCAAGAAGGCGTAGATATTTGTGTCTCGGCAGTAGCTTCACACCGCTTTGTAAACCAGGAAGTTTCCCACATATTAGACATGTATTAGTGATAATATAGAAGGCATTGCTTAGATTCTGTTTGTAAGTGTCCAATATGACCGCCGAGATTGGAACGAGCATATGTCGCTATCGGCTGCAGGAGTAACGTATCTCGGTGAGGTGATATAGAATGCCTTGCTTAGAATCTGTTATTTGGATCCTATCTTTCGTTCATAGCCTGAATTGGGGAACAATGATTTTGTATCAAGTTTCGATGTTATTAGAGAGAAAAAAAAAATCTTTTTGTGAATGTCCAATATGGCTGCCGAGATTGTAACGAGCACATGTCGCTATCGGCTGCAGGAGTAACGTATCTTGGTGAAGTGATTTAGAATGCCTTGCTTGGATTCAATTTGTAAATGTCCAATATGGCTGCCGAGATTGTAACGAGCGTATATCGCTATCGGCTGCAGGAGTAACGTATCTCGGTGAGGTAATATAGAATGCCTTGCTTAGAATCTATTATTCAGATCCTATCTTTCGTTCATAGCCTTAATTGGGGAACAATGATTTTGTATCAAATTTTGATTTTATTAGAGAGAAAAAAAAAGATTCCATTTGTGAATGTCCAATATGGCCGGTGAGATCGGAATGAGCACGTGTCGCTATCGGCTGCAGGATTGACTTATCTCGGTGAGGTAATGTACATATACATAGGTATATAAACATGTCAATCATCTCTACAGACTCGATTGGACTCAAACACTGTTGAATTCTCTTCAAAACATATTCTAATAATAGCCACCCCAGCAGCTATAGTCTGTCTCATCAATGTGTAGCAAGTGACCGAGGGGGGCGCCTGAAGAGCGTATACTGGAATAAAGTCGACTCGGTTGTGTCACATGGGTTTGGGCGTCCAGCCTCACCTGAACCCTAACCACATTTCATTGAAGAGTACCCCAAAGGCCATGTCACATGACCGAGTCTACTTTATTCCAGTATACACTCTTCAGCGCCTCCGTCGGAAATCTTTGTAGTTTGCTCTTTTATTGTCCTGTGACAAGGCAGGTATATGAGCATGTCAACCATTTATTCAGACTTTATCGGACTCGTATACTATTTTTTGACATCGAAACTTGATACAAAATCATTGTTTCCCAATTAATGCTATGGATCGTTTGGACGGGGCACCACAAGGGCGATCTTACCACCCCACTTTAATCATTTAAAAACAATAGCTTCAACACCAGGACTGCGCTGTTGGTGACCATAATTTTTCGCCGTAGATAAAAGTCTTTCAGTTTCCGAAAGTCCAGAACACATTATATTAAGTCAAAACCGTTTCTGTGATATATATCTGAACATTACCAGCATTGGTATTGAGAGTGAACAAAACACACGAATGTTGATATCTTCCACTTTGAACCAAGTCTCTTGGATAATGATTACTTCTCGTATACTGTTGCATTTCTTTCAGAAAATATATTATACCCAAGTTGAAAAAAATCTAAACTAATCTACAAAATTAATGTTCAAAGTTGAAATAATCTAAAAACAACAAAATTCAGAATGCCCATTTATACTATGAACTTCTCTTCAATAAAAATGTAAATATAAAAAATTAATATGAATTTTTATTTTATTCATTTATGAAGCTATTTATCAAAAAGTCGCACCCAAACCTTACCTAATTACAAACTCATCCTCGAAATGCAGGAGAGAACAACTCGTCTGTTACTGTCAAACCATGATTGACATGTTTACCCATTTAGCAGCAGAGAAATACAACACTTGCTACAGACTGTACACTACTTGTGTTGTTCAACGACTAGTCAACGACGGGGAGCTATCACGGACGAGCGGAGTTAATGCTAATGATGATTATGAATGGGGGTGAACTAATACCATAGAGACAGATATGATTTATTAATCTAATAGAAATCTATGGGATATAATTCGTCGGGTGGAGAAGCAATATTGTATAATATATGACCACAAAACATGTATTAAGACATCAATGTGGGTTCATAAAGAGTTAATGTCGGGAGATGGGAGACAGCTGTATTGAAAACATTTCTATTCGGGAGGCAATTTATAATTGTGTGTATACATTCTTGATCGAATCTCTGATCTTACAATAGAGTTGTCTGAAGAGATAGAACAACAAGCAAAATAATAGAATCTAAAGAAATTACAAATCCATTTTAATGTGTTTATGATTGATTGATTGATTGATTGATGTATAGAGTGGTGTTGATAAGGAAAGGATCAGGATATTGTGTTAATAGTGAAATATGAATCAATTGGAAGGTAAATAAAGGAATGGGAAGATGAAAAGTGGTAACGGATTAGAAAAAGTGAATGTTTTGTCTACAGGAGTTTTTTTTTTTTTCAATAACATCGAAACTTGATACAAAATCACTATTCCCCAATCAAGGCTATGGATGAAAAGTAGACTCGTTTGGGCTGGAATCGAACCCCGGTATCCTGAATGACGGTTCAGTGTAATAACCACTCGGCCACACGTCTCAGTGGTCCTGAACTTGAACTAGGCGAGGAGATGTCGGGAGCAAGCAGCCAAGTGGCTTGTCGGCGCGCTGCCCGCCGGATGTGGCAGCTCATCTCTGATACTCTATTAATGCAATTAGAGGGCCGCCTGGTGGCAGGGGCTGCCCCCCCATACCCCCCCATCCCCCCCGGGGCACGCGACCCGCCCCTACACGGGCACACGGTCATTACCAGATTGCCATATAAATAATATTTACGGATAAAGGGTGAGACATATGAATGTTATGGATAGATTATGGGGAGAAGAAAAATAGTGGAGCCCTCAGTTTTCGTAGTGCAAAAAGTTTTCGCCAGGATGATTTCATAGAAGATATAAACGATCGTGGAACTGTAACTGTACAAGATACAAAATCAACAAGTACATCACAAGATGCAGAAAATATTTTTTGAAAATGCTGTCGTTTCAAATCTACAATAACAAAGTTGGAAAGATTCTTTGTAAGCTTATGTAACAGTAACACTCGATATTTTTGACGTCCTTGAAATTGGCCCCTTACTTGTCGAAATATGATAATATTATTTTACCATTTGTTAGTGCTTCGTTAGTACCCGGCAGTACCATAATGGGTCCAGTTACCATACTCTGGTTTTGTCCTCACACAGGTGTCAATGTGAGGGGCCAACTTCACGCTAGCATCTCATAGATATATTCGATTTGGGAAATTTTAACGGCTTGTGTAAGTGCTTCTTTAGTACCAGTACTGTCAAAAATCTGTTGGTACTCCTCTCGTTAGGTCAGGTTTCAGATTCAGTTTCAAAAATCCAGTCACTCAGAAAATCAAAAATCAAAACATCAAAATATCTAAAAAATCAGTTTCATATGTGCAATCTTAAAAATGTCAACAAGAAGAGTTGGTACCATCAATATATTGTTAGTACTCTTGTCGTTTGAAGAGTCAAGAAGATTCAACTATATCTATGAACAAATTTATCCTATTCAAAGTAATCATATTTCAGTTTAATTGTCCCATTTCTTTCAATATTCCGTATTGTAAATTTGAATCCGCTGAAATAAACCCAGTTCCGCTTGCCAACCGCATCAAGCTGTCAAACGCAGAACCCAAGACAACACAAGACAACTTCTAACGAGATCAAAACGCATCCACCTTCACAGAAAAAACATCCAAGCAACAAATTGTGAAAACTTAAGCCTAATCTCGATGTTAGACTCGTTTCCCACGGATTTCTATCGAAGATTTGCTACGTCTGTTTCCTCTTATTTTCCGTCTCTCGCAACTGATTGTAATCGGCTTATCGTTCTGCCGTGACGTCACAGTCCTCTGAGCCAATCAGCGGCCGAGTCGGGTCCCTGAGAGATTACTCGCTCGTTCCCGGTCCCGAGGGACACAGTCTCGGGAATACGGGATCGACGGGACGCGGCCAGGAAACCAGAGGATACGTCGTCTTGTGATCCTCTTGCGAGGATTTGCCGCCCGTCACTCAGATGTGAATTCTACGACGATTTCAAAACTTGTCGACTAATCGATGAAGTTCGATCAGAAATGCAATCTCTTTGGATTCGGTCGACTAATAGGTTTGGACAGAAGGGAGCTCGCGTTAAATATACTTTTTTTTTAATAGTGTCGAAACTTGATACAAAATCATTGTTCCCCAATTAAGGCAAGGGATGAAAGGTAGGATCGTTTGGACGGGGCACCACAAGGGCGATATTACCACCCCACTGTACTATACTAACCGACTGACTGTTATTATACATCTACTTTCAGAATAAAGTGTGGTGAAATAATTAAGAATGATCTGTTGATTCAAAAATCATAATTATGAAAACAATAGTTTTATAGATCTTGTAAATTAGTAGATTGATTTTGGAATTGTTAGATAACTATAAATGAGGATACTTTAGATACATCATACATCAGATATATCAGATATATCTATATATTTGGTTTACTCTTGATACCAATGCTGGTAATGCCCGGATATTTCACTGAAACGGTTCATACTTATAATGTGTTCCGGACTTTTAGAAACTGAAAAACTTTAATCTGCGGCGGAAAATTATGGTCACAACCAGTGCAGTTCTGGTGTTGAAGCTAATTTGTTTTGAATAATTAAAATGGGGTGGTAAGATCGCCCTTGTGGTGCCCCGTCCAAACGATCCCACCTTTCATCCATAACCTTAATTGGGGAACAATGATTCTGTATCAAGTTTCGATGTTATTAAAAAATTAAAAAAAAAAAATTCACTCTAAATATGGTTGTAAGTGAGCTAGGGAAAACAAATGATCATAAAACATTATCCTGCAGTTGTCCAAGTTGTGTTCGTCTCTTGTTCCCCAGAACTGGTAGCCCGCGTGAGCAGTGGCGAGCCGAGTGCGGGCGACGTCAGCTTCAGTGGCGTGCCCAGCAGCGACGGCTACTGCGGCCGGCTGTGGGGGGCGGCGCCGTTCATCGCGCCGCGGTTCCCGCCCCCGGCTCAGCAAGACGCCGCCGCACGATACAAGGGTAAGTCACTCAGCGAGTAAAGAGCACACTTGGGGAGTGTATAGTCATTTATTGTAATTCGGGAAAACGCTACAGAAGCGGTGTAATAAGGGCGAGATATACAGACCTATAGGCTTCTGTCAATTGACGTCACTCATTGTTGCAAGAGACAGACAACAATGTCCATCAGTTGGAATTGATTAATCAGAATATTTGGTAGTTCACCACTTCGCTGTGTTGCTATGGTAACGACTGTTAGTCATATTTTGTCACTTGACAGAAGCCTATTGTATGAAGAGACAGCTTTACGAATCTTGGGCCCGGTAATACCACGTCCAGGCAGCGTTTATCCGACAGTTTGTGAAAACAGATAGCATGGGTAACCATGGTGATAACAACTTCAAACTGCCAGTTAGAGCTACTCCCACGTTGGTAACCACTAGATATTAACTTTACGATATCACAGCCCTGAAACTAGATACTTAGGAATGATAACGTTATTCATTCACCCAATTCAAGAGAAAACTAGAAAAGTAGAAATTATAATTAATTCCTCTGTCCGCCAGGACTCGGCCCTTGTTCTGAGTTGTGACGTGGATATCACTTAATTCTGTTCATGTTTCTACACAGAATCGGTAGTGCCTACGTCATGACTCATGGTCTATGGAGGACAACAAAATTTGATTATAATTTCTCAAATTGAGAAAATGATTCTCAAATCAATTCTCAAAAATGATTCTCAAATTTAGAAAGTTTTCTTTAAAATTAGGAGAATGAATATTCCATCATCAATTGAAATATAGTTTCACGTTTGATGTTCTCTGAGGCACACAGATAAGATATGCGACCAAGGGTGATACCAAGTAAATCCACTAACTACCGGTTAATCTACTAACTACCAATTCACAAAAGACAAGGCGAGCTCATTCAACCAACTTACAAATATGACTATTCATAAAAGAACTTATTATTCAGAATCTTTACGATTCCTCATAATAAAATCATGTAAATACATACGCCTTGAACGAAACTAAAAATACACGAATACATATTTGTACTCATCCGACTTGTATTCAGAGTTACGTGCTCAACTGTGAAACCTTCTCCGTATCGGCGGCCGAGTACACGATAGGGTCATCATTATAAGCTCAACGATTCAAGGTAGAAAATCAGAGGCTTTAGATAAGATTTTGATTTATTACATTTTTCAATGTTATCGACATCGGATTTCATCATATATATATATACAAACACATCAAAACCGCTTTCATATTTACCAATCGAATCTACTCGCATCCAATGACAGTACCGAGCAACTGTTCCTTCTATTCTACAACACTAACACGCGGGTGGTTCGAGCCTTCATCTTTCGTGGACACGATTATACACATATATCCGGCGTGATGTGAAGATTACGAGCGGCAGGCCCCCCTATGCTACAGCACTAATGCGCGGGTGGTTCGAGCCTGCACGTGTGTGGTCTGGCCCGCCAGGGTACAAGTTGGGCCGTGGTGGAAGATAGAGAGACGAGCAGTCTGGGGGATTTAGAGGAGATAAAACATATCCACGCGGATTACTAGTTCTAATAGGGATTATTGAAAGCTGAAGATAATGAACTTGGTTATAAATAACTGAAAATGACGATAAAGATTGTGATGCCATTATAAAGGTGTGAGAATTATTTAATGGAATTATAATAATAAATACAAGTAGGGTTTGAGAATAGTGTCAGTATTGAAGTCCAACAGCCGTTTGGTCAGCAGAGTCAGAAAGTAATTTTGAAATTAATTCTACATTGAAGAAATTTGAGTCAAGCTTTATTGGAAATTATGATCCTGAATTGAAATTACATCAGAAACACTTGTCATAATTTTTTGGCCAAAGTTACAGCGTTTGAATGAAATATCAAGTTGCTATTTTGACTTCATGTTTTGGTGAAAAATCAACTAAAAAAGTAATTTTGAAATTAATTCTACATCGGGAAAATTTGAGTCAAGCTTTATTGGAAATGTATAATCTTGAATTGAAATTACATCAGAAACCCTGTCTAATTTTTTTTTGCCAAAGTTACAGCGCTTGAATGAAATATTAAGTTTCTATTTTGACTTCATTTTGGTGAAAAATCAACTATTTTTCCTCTCAAAATGAGTGTGATTTATAAATGAGAACTGCTACCTATATTCATTTCTGCATAACTCTACTCATAATATCTTCATCTACAATAAAACAAAATTTTTGATTGAATGCCATTCAATTGATGAATGAAACTCGGTTATGAATAACTGAAAATGACGATAAAAATCGTGATGTCATTATAAAGGTGTGAGAATCACTTAATGGAATTATAAAAATAAATACAAGTAGGGTTTGAAAATAGTTTGAATATTAATTGTTTGTGTATTGGTACTCACTCAGGGGTGCATGAACTGTGCTTATAACAATGCATGAATACATCGTCACTATTTGTTTGCATGCTCACAAATCATCACTGTTCACTTTTCACTTTAAAATTTTGTAATCACTAAATCTCCTTATTATTTTATTCAATCCTATTTTGTTTTTACATTTTTTCTATCCGATCAGTTCCTCCTTTTCATGTACCAATATGTCATATTTTCAATCTATTTCTCTATATTATTCTATGTATTTTTTATACTGATTGCTGTCTTGTTTTATAATATAGTCAGGGAGCAATAATTTTTTTTTTCTTGAACGGAAAAGTTTACGAACTTCAAGATAATTTTATACTCTATAATTATCATGACATTTTATTTTTGTGGATTCAATCAGTTTTGAAGTAATACACCAATTGAGAAAATCATGTATTCAAGATGGCAGTTCATCTTCACGATGACTGACCAAGAATGTCCAGCTTACTATACATTCGGGAACAAAGTAGGCCCATATTACATAATCACCGAGAATATATCCGCAATATTAGAAATTATATCTATGTCATAAAATAAATGAAATGAAATTGGGAAGTTATTTTGTGTAGCAATAGGTATTAGAGAATTAATGATAAAATTGATGTGATTAATCAAACTAACACATCTAATCAGTTATTATACTGGTTTACCGAGCGGTGCATTTGTCACAGAGAGAGAGAGAGAGAGAGAGAGAGAGAGAGAGAGAGAGAGAGAAAGATTAGCAATCGAGTGATCCGCACGGGTTTACTAGTCTCGACTCATTTTAAAAGCTGATAAAATCGTAGAAGTATTTTATTGTGATTTATTGGTGGAAAGACCAAACATCGCGCCAGCCGAGAGAGATAGCAGTCGTGAGGGATTAGCCATTGCCTGCCATAAAACACACCACGTAGAGAGATATTGACAAAGCTGTGCCAGCCTATAACGACTGGCTCACTATCGGGTACTGATTCTGAATATCAACCGTAATATTCAATAAATATAATGATAATAAAACATGATATTCATGACACGGTGTAGTGATACCAACCTATTTTATCATAATATAAAGAAGGTGCTCCAACTCGGGTCTTGAAAGTGAAATATTTCCCGCGTCAGTTCCCGAGTCCAGGGTCCCGATTGCATGTAGCGCAATTCTATCGCTTTTATATCGAACTATTCAAAACAACAATGCTCAACAATGCTATACACGGCCCAGTAGAATTATATAATGTTAGCAGTTGTGCATTTGTTTTTTTACAAGAATTATAGATTTTGTTAGTTTTACAATGCCACAGGTACCTAGCCACTCTTATCTACATCTAGATTACAAGGGAATCCGCTGAATCGTGACAGGCAATCGGGACTTTTGGCTCTGAACTGACCGCAAGAAACCACAAATGCCTTCCATGTTATCAGTATGTGAGTTGGAGCACCTTCTTTATATTATGATGAAATAGGTTGGTGTCACCACATCGTGCTCATTATATGGTTAGCCATTGGAGCCAAGTAACCATAGCAACATGTCCAGTTCTTGTGTATTTCCATTGCTGTTAGCACAAAATCTCAGCTCTTGAGGTAGGCTGTAAAATATTTGTAGAGTTAATGAAGTCCAGTAGACCATGACTTAGTTATTATCTTGCATTCGACAGTAGAAGTTGCAGGCACGCTGTCGGTGGTGAACAGAGGCACTTTTGAAAAGTACTGATTAAAGCACGCGTATATCACAAAAATAGCCTTTATTAGAAATGTGACATTGTTGACAGTTTATTTGTAAACTTTCGTTGGCCTTTTCGGGATTTGGACGCGGATTCTGTTGTTACTTCAAGTGTCGAATTGTCACAGTGTATGACAGCTCTCTTAGTAAATATTATACACATAACATATAGAAAATAAAATGATATTAAACTTGAATTGATTCTTGATGCTCACTTCATCGCTAAGACGATTGGCCTAGTCTGAAAATCTAATTGACGACTCGAAATAGGCGTGGCTTCACCAGTCCGCCAGTTGGATCATGTCATTTGTAGTCATTTCAAGATACTCCGATTGGATATTTGAATTTGACTACAGTTATAACAGCCCTGTTGATTGGACGGTATGATTTCTGTCGTCATGGGGGCGGAGACTGCGAGTCGTCAACTGAGAAAGTGTGTATACAAGAATTTCTTCACATAGGACTCACGAAATTCGTGTGAATAGAGACTTCTGAATCTTCAACACCTCAATTCACGTGCCACCTAAATCTTCCTGTCTTGTCTTATCGCCACGAAATTAAGGTGTTATATTGCCGAATCTTTATCTTGTTTCGATTGATTTATAATTTTATTGAATCTTCCGATCAAACCTGGCTTATGTGTTTCTTAATTTCGATTAAAACCAAGGACCGAGTGTTTGAAAACTTCATGTTATTATTTGCCACTCGCTGCTTATCACTCGATATTTATTAATAATTAGATATTATTGCGGTTCGACCTGATAAAGAATTTTGAGAATATATTTATAGGGCTTATAGCATTGATAACATCAGATAAAAGTGTTGTTGCTCAAAAGTTGTGCTATTTATGTGTGGTGACATCGAATTACATGTCTTGTATATATGAATATGTTTAGTTAGCAGTGCTCATTTAGGAGATCGGGGTTCGATTCCCACCACGGTCGACCCTCCTGACAGGTTTTTTTTTTGACAGTTCAGGTCAATACTCGGATGGTCACGACCGACTCCTTCCTACTATCCGAAAACACCTGGAAAAAACTCTCATCCCATCATCTTGTATATCACTCATTGACGCCAATAGATCTTAGTAATCAGTGCAGTGCGTCGTTAAATTCCAATATAAATAAATAAAGCCACGTCATTTTTTGTAGTGAATTCAAGATAACAGAAACTATTTATTTGTATCGAAACCGTTGTAGTTATCCCGATGAAAATATGTAGTTCATCTGATAGAGAAATGTTAATTCAACTTATGTATCGATTGACGACTAGTGATTGACCCGCCCACAAACGTCACAAAACAAAACATCCAATCAAATGGGCTGTTTGTTATGTGGGAAAATGTCACATTGACCTATCAGAGTATCTCTAAATGCCCACATGAAGTATAGATCTAGATGGCCTGGCGATCAGCCACGCACTAGTGGTCAATTGACATATCTACTAGTTTTATTGTATGTAACGGTTCAACGTATCTGTCAACTAGTTCATCCAAAACCTTCTTGCAATTTCGACCTTTTTTTGCATTCAAAATTTTTAATATACTATTCTAACATCGATTCATCAATAAATAACTGAAAATGTTTTGATGTGACAAAAAAAATTAAACACAGTATTTTTAAAAATGTCGCTTATAAATCATAATTCCGCTGTAGTATTCTTGTCGACTTGAAATACATTGTTGACACAAGCCATGCAGCGTGGCGAGATCGATCGACCGAGCCGTGTCGATATCCAGCGGGCTGTGGTTGCCCCTGCATGCAGGCCAGCCCGCAGCACACAGCTGCACGGCGGACATCGCAGGCAGGCGGTCACGTGACCACTGATTTATCCGATCGCATGTCGCGACCAATACGCATCATGTAGACAAATGGTGATATTTTTATTCGCTGAGAATGATATGTATTTTTCATCATGTTATTATTATGGTTAATGGTGCATATGAGTGCAATGCTATTAATATGGCATAACTTTTACCACTTATTCCATTACCATAATACTGTCATCTTGGATATTACATTTATTATTTTCAAAATTTCAGCTCACACACAGAGAATTTTCTCTATGTGGGCTTCTGACCTTTATTAAAAAATTGTGAAAAAATAATTGTGAAGTGTGTAAGATGAGAATGAAATGAGTTTAAAATGAAAAATGAAATGAGTTGATTTAGCGGAATATTAAGGTCTAACCTCCATTACCTCATGGTCATGAAGAAAATATGATTTTTTGTCAGTCGATTCGTTTTGATGTGCTCGATAATAATATCAAAACAGATGATAGGCTAACCGGGATAAATTTTGAGATATATCAATTCAAATACTGGATGTTTCCCTATCATTTAACACACAACCTTCAAATTGTATGCGTTTTTATTATTCAACAGATCATTAAAATATACTAAAAGGAATGACATTCAATCAAAAAACTTGTTTTATTGTAGATGAAGATGTTACGAATAGAATTATGCAGAAATAAATATAGGTACCCGTTCTCATTTATGAATCACACTCATTTTAAGAGGAAAAATAGTTGATTTTTCACTAAAATGAAGTCAAAATAGCAACTTAATATTTCATTAAAGCGCTGTAACTTTGGCCAAAAAAATATGACAGTGTTTCTGATGTGATTTTAATTCAAGACAACACATGTTCAACAAAACTTTACTCAAATTTCCCCAATGTAGAATTAATTTCAAAATTACTTTTTGACTCTGCTGACCAAACGGGTGTTAGACTTTAATTGTTTTTTAAATGATTGATTATTAATTGGACTCGGGTCTGGTATAACTGAGTCGACATATTTTTCCCCTAGTTGGTATTCACTTCCCCAACTTGGTTAGTAATAAGTATTTGGAAATTGAAAATGATAATTTATATTTGGTTCACTTTCGGATGATATGAGATCAAAATTTGAATAAAAAAGAAAAAGAGTTTTTTTTCAACTTTCAAGATGGTTCAAGTTATAACTATTCAACACATATTGTATAATGTAAAAAATAGAGATGAAAAGAAAGAATTTAACTGTATGCGTTTGACTCGACGAGTAAAATTAGTTCTATACTCACTTCATCTTGAAGATATTACACATTGTTACTTCTCGTCAAATGTTTTATATGTTATTTAAAGATGGTTGAGGTTAGGTGGATAAGGTTTATTTCAAATGAAATCTCTGAAAGCGAGGATCCAATCTCCCAACTACAGGCTGCTCAACAAGTGCTTTGGGTCAATTAGTGTTCAGCACAGTTGATTTTAGCACAGTTGATTTTAGCACAGTTGATTTTAGCACAGTTGATTTTAGAACAATTGATTTTAGCACAGTTGATTCTAGCACAGTTGATTTTAGCACAGTTGATTTTAGCACAGTTGATTTTAGAACAATTGATTTTAGCACAGTTGATTTTAGCACAGTTGATTTTAGAACAATTGATTTTAGCACAGTTGATTTTAGCACAGTTGATTTTAGCACAGTTGATTTTAGCACAGTTGATTTTAGCACAGTTGATTTTAGAACAATTGATTTTAGCACAGTTGATTTTAGCACAGTTGATTTTAGCACAGTTGATTTTAGCACAGTTGATTTTAGCACAGTTGATTTTAGAACAATTGATTTTAGCTCAGTTGATTTTAGCACAGTTGATTTTAGAACAATTGATTTTAGCACAGTTGATTTTAGCACAGTTGATTTTAGGACAATTGATTTTAGTAGAGTTGATTTTGGGACAGTTGATTTTCAGAACAGTCGAGTTTCAGGACAGTCAGTTTTAGGACAGTCAAGTTTTAGGACAGTCAAGTTTTAGGACGAGTCTATAGTTGGTTTAAGAAGGCCTACAGTCAATTTTTAGGTAGCTTAATATTCAGGACAGTCGAGTTGAAGAACAGTCGAGTTTTAGAACGAGTCGACAGTTGGATTTTAGCACAGTTTGTATTCAATGCACAACTTCAGGCACCCTTCTGATTGGATCTAGACTCGATCCCGGCACCTCCACCCATACGTTTTGACCTCGCGCGTGTCTAAACAGTTCATCGCGGATTTTGTTTTTTAATTGTGTTTGTATTTTGTGAAACGTCCTAAGAACGTCTCCGAGACGTTGGTGCACTGGGATGATGCTTAACGAGCAAACCAAGTGTTTTATACGTTTCATCATATTTTATATTCTTACAACAAGCTCGACTTTGTTTACAGCTTTTTTATGAGTGAAAAATCTTGATGAGAGAAAGAAAAAACTGAAAATGAGCTCTGAAATACGCATTGCGTCTAAATTATACCCAGTGTGCTGTGTTATTATCAATTGTGATATAACATCCTCAGGACTCGGGTTCGACTCCCGCATAAGTCATGGGGTTTCTCTTCGCTATCGATACTTCATTGTTTCATCTTCACCCGCTCATTCGTGTCTATTATAGCTATGTGGGGTAGTTAGGCATCATAAAAAATACTAATATAACTTCATAATACAATACCTGATTCATCATAATATTGAATTAATAATTAAATTTGAACCTATATCACCGGTAATTAAAGCATTCCCAGTCTCTATAGGGCAAAACGTTTCCACCAGAGGTAGAAATGATTCTTAAAACTTCAAAAGTGCAAAAAATAAAATCAACAAATACGCTGACAAAATTTGTCGAGAATTGTAATGAATCAAATTTTGTTATAACAAAGTGGAGAGATCACTTGTGTTTAACAGTAACACTTGATATTCTTGTCATTGAGTTTCCTCTCACAGCGTACCGTTACATGCAAATAACAAGTAGTATATTTTGAATGTGTATTATGGATCGACAATATTTCAAGAGATATTTCTCTGAATGGTGTGAAGCAGTTTCACTAAAAAACATTCAAACAGATAGCCACTAAAGTCCTTGTCAGCGAGAGTTGAGTCTGACGTCAGGGCTTTTTTCCCCTCAACGTTACCACCAGTACCACTCCATTGGGGTGAGAAGGTCGAAGCTCTCGACGGGACCGTGGCTGAAAGGGTCTATTACCTGTGCCGGAAGGAACAATAGAAATTGAATGACCATTATGGAAATAAATTAGAATCGTTGTTGGAGAATCAAGATTGTTATATACCAAAGATATGCATTGGAAATGAAAATATAAGCAATTCATTCTATTATTTGAAAAAATTCACCCATATGCGGCCGAGATATGTCGATATGTTTGTGGGAGTGGTTTTATTTCTCTGGTCACTGCCACAAACATATCGACGTATCTTAGTTGCAGACTGGGGCATGTGCCACAACTTTGAAGTGATGTTTTTCGATCACGAGAGATCAATATCTAAAATCTCATCGGGCTAAATGATGATCGGTACACTGGAACTCGAATTAGAGGGATGCGAGATCGAATCTCGAAAAATGTAAAAATCGGACAAAAAGAGTCCGGTCGCAGGGACTTGGCGCGCGCGAGTGGCGACTCGGCCGGTAACGAAAATCTCGATTGCCGCAAAAAAAGTTTGTGAAAATCTCGATTTGGAAAAAAAGGAATTTTGATCTCTTCAAAAGGGAAATCGATAGTTGCAGACCGAGGCATGTGCCACAACGTTGAAATGATGTTTTTCGATCATGAGAGATCAATATCTAAAATCTCATTGAACCAAATGATGATCGGTACACTGGAACTCGAATTAGAGAGATGCGAGATCGAATCTCAAAAAATGTAAAAATCGGACAAAAAAAGTGCGGTCGCAGAGACTTGCCGGACGCGAGTGGTTACTTGGCCGGTAGCTAAAATCTCGATTGCCGCAGAAAAGTTTGTAAAAATCTTGATCTGAAAAAAAAGAATTTTGATCTCTTCAAAAGGGAAATCGATAGTTGCAGACAGGGGCATGTGCCACAACGTTGAAATGATGTTTTTCAATCATGAGAGAGCAATATCTGAAATCTCATCGAACCAAATGTTGATAGGTTGACTGGAACTCGAATTAGAGAAATGCGAGATCGAATCTCAAAAAATGTAAAAATCGGACAAAAAAAAGTGCGGTCGCAGAGACTTGGCGGACGCAAGTGGCTACTCGGCCGGTAGCTAAAATCTCGATTGCCGCAGAAAAGTTTGTAAAAATCTTGATCTGAAAAAAAAGAATTTTGATCTCTTCAAAAGTGAAATCGATAGTTGCAGACAGGGGCATGTGCCACAACGTTGAAATGATGTTTTTCGAGCATGGGAGATCAATATCTGAAATCTCATCGAACCAAATGTTGATAGGTTGACTGGAACTCGAATTAGAGAAATGCGAGATCGAATCTCAAAAAATGTAAAAATCGGACAAAAAAAAGTACGGTCGCAGTGACTTGGCGAACGCGAGTGGCGACTCGGCCGGTAGCTAGAATCTCGATTGCCGCAGAAAAGTTTGTAAAAATCTTGATCTGAAAAAAAAGAATTTTGATCTCTTCAAAAGTGAAATCGATAGTTCCAGACCGAGGCATGTGCCACAACGTTGTAGTGATGTTTTTCAATCATGAGGGATCGATATCTAGAATCTCATATAACAAAATGATGATCGGTTTGCTAGATCTTGAATTAGAGGGATGCGAGATCGAATCTCGAAAAATGTTGAAAACAGGCAAAAATAGTGCGGTCACGTGGACTTGCCGCGCGCGAGTGGCGACTCGGCCGGTAACGAAAATCTCGATTGCCGCAAAAAAAGTTTGTGAAAATCTCGATTTGGAAAAAAAGTGAGATTGCGTTTCTGGCTTGCCGCGTGATGAGTGGTGGTCGGCCGGGAGAATTTTCGATGACCGGACTTTTTCGATTCTAATTTTTTTTTTTTCATTTTGTCAAAAGTGAAATCGATAGTTGCAGACAGGGGCATGTGCCACAACTTTGAAATGATGTTTTTCGAGCATGGGAGAGT
Organism: Brachyptera risi; assembly: GCA_964007535.1. Lineage (NCBI taxonomy): Eukaryota > Metazoa > Arthropoda > Insecta > Plecoptera > Taeniopterygidae > Brachyptera > Brachyptera risi. The sequence goes on from OZ023332.1 coordinate 44,329,219, forward strand.
AATATCTGAATTCTCATCGAACCAAATGTTGGTAGGTTGACTGGAACTCGAATTAGAGAGATGCCAGATCGAATCTCAAAAAATGTAAAAATCGAACAAAAGAAGTGCGGTCGCAGTGACTTGGCCGACGCGAGTGGCTACTCGGCCGGTAGCTAAAATCTCGATTGCCGCAGAAAAGTTTGTAAAAATCTTGATCTGAAAAAAAAATGTTTTGATCTCTTCAAAAGTGAAATCGATAGTTGCAGACAGGGGCATGTGCCACAACGTTGAAATGATGTTTTTCGATCATGGGAAAGCAATATCTTGAATATTTTTGAACAAAATGAAGATCGGTTCACTTGAACTCGAATTAGAGGAATGCGAGATCGAATCTCAAAAAATGTAAAAATCGGACAAAAAAAGTGCGGTCGCAGAGACTTGGCCGACGCAAGTGGCGACTCGGCCGGTAGCTAAAATCTCGATTGCCGCAGAAAAGTTTGTAAAAATCTTGATCTGAAAAAAAAGAATTTTGATCTCTTCAAAAGTGAAATCGATAGTTCCAGACCGAGGCATGTGCCACAACGTTGTAGTGATGTTTTTCAATCATGAGGGATCGATATCTAGAATCTCATATAACAAAATGATGATCGGTTTGCTAGATCTTGAATTAGAGGGATGCGAGATCGAATCTCGAAAAATGTTGAAAACAGGCAAAAATAGTGCGGTCACGTGGACTTGCCGCGCGCGAGTGGCGACTCGGCCGGTAACGAAAATCTCGATTGCCGCAAAAAAAGTTTGTGAAAATCTCGATTTGGAAAAAAAGTGACATTGCGTTTCTGGCTTGCCGCGTGATGAGTGGTGGTCGGCCGGGAGAATTTTCGATGACCGGACTTTTTCGATTCTAATTTTTTTTTTTTCATTTTGTCAAAAGTGAAATCGATAGTTGCAGACAGGGGCATGTGCCACAACTTTGAAATGATGTTTTTCGAGCATGGGAGAGTAATATCTGAATTCTCATCGAACCAAATGTTGGTAGGTTGACTGGAACTCGAATTAGAGAGATGCGAGATCGAATCTCAAAAAATGTAAAAATCGAACAAAAGAAGTGCGGTCGCAGTGACTTGGCCGACGCGAGTGGCTACTCGGCCGGTAGCTAAAATCTCGATTGCCGCAGAAAAGTTTGTAAAAATCTTGATCTGAAAAAAAAATGTTTTGATCTCTTCAAAAGTGAAATCGATAGTTGCAGACAGGGGCATGTGCCACAACGTTGAAATGATGTTTTTCGATCATGGGAAAGCAATATCTTGAATATTTTTGAACAAAATGAAGATCGGTTCACTTGAACTCGAATTAGAGGAATGCGAGATCGAATCTCAAAAAATGTAAAAATCGGACAAAAAAAGTGCGGTCGCAGAGACTTGGCCGACGCAAGTGGCGACTCGGCCGGTAGCTAAAATCTCGATTGCCGCAGAAAAGTTTGTAAAAATCTTGATCTGAAAAAAAAGAATTTTGATCTCTTCAAAAGGGAAATCGATAGTTGCAGACAGATGCATGTGCCACAACGTTGAAGTGATGTTTTTTGAGCATGGGAGAGCAATATCTTGAATATTTTTGAACAAAATAAAGATCTGTTCACTGGAACTTGGATTAGAGGGATGCGAGATCGAATCTCGAAAAATGTAAAAATCGGACAAAAGAAGTGCGGTCGCAGTGACTTGGCGGACGCAAGTGGCTACTCGGCCGGTAGCTAAAACTTGATTGCCGCAAAAGAGTTTGTAAAAATCTTGATCTGAAAAAAAATTTTTTTTTGATCTCTTCAAAAGTGAAATCGATAGTTGCAGACCGAGGCATGTAGCACAACGTTGAAGTCATGTTTTTTGATCATGGAAGATCAATATCTAAAATCTCATCGGGCCAAATGATGATCGAACGGCCGGAACTTGAATTAGAGGGATGCGAGATCGAATCTCGAAAAATGTTGAAAACAGGCAAAAATAGTCCGGTCGCAGGGACTTGGCGGGAGCGAGTGGCGACTCGGCCGGTACCGAAAATCTCGATTGCCGCAAAAAAAAAAGTTTGTGAAAATCTCGATTTTGAAAAAAAAAAGTGGCATTGCGTTTTTGGCTTGCCGGGTGATGAGTGGTGGTCGGCCGGGAGAATTTTCGACGACCGGACTTTTTCCATTCCAATTTTTTTTTTCATTTTGTCAAAAGTGAAATCGATAGTTGCAGACCGAGGCATGTGCCACAACGTTGAAGTGATGTTTTTCGATCATGAGAGATCAATATATAAAATCTCATAAAACAAAATGATGATCGCTCGACTGGAACTCAAATTAGAGGGATGCGAGATCGAATCTCGAAAAATGTAAAAATCGGACAAAAATAGTCCGGTCGCAGGGACTTGCCGCACGCGAGTGGCTACTCGGCCGGTAACTAAAATCTCGATTGCCGCAAAAAGTTTGTGAAAATCTTGATCTGAAAATTTTTTCAATTTATCAACGATTCTGATTTTTTCCATAATGGTCATTCAATTTCTATTGTTCCTTCCGGCGCAGGTAATAGACCCATTCGGCCACGGTCCCGTCGAGAGCTTCGACCCTCTCACCCCAACGGAGTGAGTAGTGGTGGTAACGCTGAGGGGAAAAAGCTCTGACGTCAGACTCAACTCTCCCTGACAAGGACTTTATGATCGTTTATTTCTCAGTCTGGCACTGAAAATGTAACTCTATGTGTAGGTTCCCCTCAAGCTGAAAGTATTCTATTTGTATCGTTTTTGTTCTTTTCCAATGAACTCGGCTGTCTATATTGACACATCGGGCCACTGTATATAATGTGACTAAACACACACACACACCGGTTAATTCCAGCGCAAACAAACATAAATAAACAAATAAACACACCACTCTTTCTGGCCGATACCAACAGAGTTTGTCTTAAGGTTTATAGCATGTTAATAACACACGTTAGTAAATCAACCCCTCGATAAACCGGGCCCGAGGGGTGGTTTCAGAGGGAGGAACCGATCGACCGTCTCCCCTATCTCACAGCATTATCGCGCAGGTGGTTCGAGCCTTCTCTCGTGGCCGCTATTTGTCAGACTGGTATAGGCTTGTGATAGCATGATGGCATTATTCAAACGCTTTGTAAATAAACATTAGTTTTAATTCGCGGAGGGTGCGAGGCGGGGTGAATACAGCCGGGTCAATGCGAGAAACATTTCTCAGAAGACTGAGTTCATCAAACAAGTCTACGATTGATGAATAAGACGAAAACGATATTTATGCCAACTATTAATATCACAATAGATTGAAGAGGTTTTCAAAAAGGGTTGAAAACTTTTTTCTCCTTTCACCTTTGTACTTATATTTATTGCATTATTGCTATTTTTTTTTCATTCTTTCACACAAAAAAAAACGTATCAATGATTTTTTCACAATCATCATTCATTCAGGCACCCTCGGTAGCTCAGTCAGCTGAGGCACCGCTTCAGAACATCGAATCAGCGTTGGAAGTGGGTTCGAGTCCCGCATGAGGCACGGGTTTCTGTGAACATCCTTTCACTAATCATCACTTTATAGTTTCATCATCACCTGCTCATTCGTACCCCCGTATAACCTAGTTGTTGGTGGGGTCTTTAAGCAAACAATAATCAATCAATTATTTATTCATTCATTCGTTAATATATTCATTTGTATTCGACATTTTTTCTTATTTCAACTAAACCACCAGAATAACCCAAACTAAACTGTAGTTAATGCACTGAACCGTCATTCAGGAGACCGGGGTTCGTTTCCCGCCATGGTCGACCATCCTGACAGGGGTGCATCGTGTTTTTTTCTCTGTCGTTCAGGTTAATACTGGGATGGTTCCTTAACAACAGGCCACGACCGACTCCTCAATATCCAATAACACCCAATAAAATGACCTCTCATCTCATCATCTCATATATCATTCACCGACGCCAATAGATCATAGTATACAGTGCGTGGATAAACTCACTATAGATAAAAACCCAATCTGACTAATTCAATCAACCTAACCTATCCAAACATCTTATACTAATATAGTCCATACTAAACCCATCCTTAAAGGGCATCACAACTCTGAAACTAGATTTTAAATAATAGTCTAAGGCCCAGTTTTACCAATCTTAGTTAGGGTGCTAATTCACTAACTATTAATTAAAGGTACGAAAATAACATATGTAACCAATGGTGATAGCAAGTTAATCCGCTAACTATTGCTTAATCCAGTTTCGTAAAACCGGGCCTAACGATATTTATCTACTGAATTTTAGGGAGAACTAGAAATCATCATCTCAATTTCAAAAATTGAAATCTATTTATTCGTTCTTTGGGACCCGGCCCTTCTTCCAAGTCGTGACGTAGACATTAATCGATTCTGTTGGTGTTACTATACAGAATCAGTAATGCTTACGTCATGATTCACAGTCTATGGAGACCAAAGCATGTGATTATAATTTCTGAAATCAAGATAATGATTTCTAGTTTTATCCTGAATTGCGTAAATAAATATCGTCATCATCAGATGAGCGTAGCGAAGATTCCATTTCACATGCCGATAAAAATGGGCTTCGTTTTTATGTTTTTTTTGTTTTTTTTTGTAATTTTGTACGCGCCATACAGGTCAGGAAAAAATACCCATTGACTCGAAACTTCTCTCACATATTTCTATCATACCAGAATAGGCTGAGATTGTTTTTCAGAAAAATCGGTCGTGAGGTTTTATCTGAAAAAAACTCGGAAAGTTTTGAAAATCCCCATAAGAATAACCCCGGATGGAAAATACTTGAATATGGACATTTTTCAAAAGCTGCAAAATTTTCACTGAATATAAAAAACATTACCGTGCATATTTTCACTGACTTTCACAACAATCGGATGACAAATAACAAAGAAAGAACAATAAAAGTATACATTTCATTGAATAATTGGGATCAAGTAGTTTTGCAAAGTGTATATGCGACAGGTTGCAGGTTACTATAAATATCAACAAGTTTCAGGCTAGGTTTTTGAATGTTTGAAGTAATCCAAGTTCCGTAAATGTGGATTGAGCTGACAGAATATTTTTCATTCTAGATTTCCATACTCCTAAGCTCATCTCACAACACGCATCCCGCGTTTCCCCAGTTTATTAATATGTAGTTTCAGGGTTTTAACCTAGTTCCGGCTCGACGGACAGCCACTTCCGGTTCGACTAGCCTCGCTCGAGGCGGGTAGCCGAGTACTGTATGTGTAGGTACTGTGTACGACAGCTCGTAACGACTTGGAACTGCTTCAACTTTCTGGTCATGTACTCTGCTCATTATGCACGCCCCCCCCTCCCCCCTTCCCCTCCATGACGTCACGGGGCATATCGCGCCTTCAATCGGAGCAACAAACAAAACACAATCTGCAACTCCGTTAATTGAACAAAGCACGGCTTGCATGTCAAACAAGCGCCGGCTGTGAGCCTTCGGTAACCATGGCAACTGGGAGAGAAGTGATGGAGACAAGTGATGGAGAGAAGTGATGGAGAGAAGTGATGGAGAGAAGTGATGGAGAGAAGTGATGGAGAGAAGTGATGGAGAGAGTGGATGGAGAGAAGTGATGGAGAGAAGTGATGGAGAGAAGTGATGGAGAGAAGTGATGGAGAGAAGTGATGGAGAGAAGTGATGGAGAGAAGTGATGGAGAGAGTGGATGGAGAGAAGTGATGTAGAGAAGCGATGGAGACAATTGTGATGGAGAGAAGTGATGGAGAGAGTGGATGGAGAGAAGTGATGAGAGAGTGGATAGAGAGAGTGGATGTAGAGAGTGGGTGGAGAGAAGTGATGGAGAGAAGTGATGGAGAGAGTGGATGGAGAGAAGTGATGGAGAGAGTGGATGGAGAGAAGTGATGGAGAGAGTGGATGGAGAGAAGTGATGGAGAGAGTGGATGGAGAATGTTGCCAGTGAAAGTGACGACAGAAAGCGCTGCCGACACAATATGTAACACGTAGGAATAAAACTTTCAACAATGGAATATTTTCAGTAAATCTCATTGTGACAATTTGCGCGCTCTTTTGTTCTAAATTTCATGTGTCCTCCATGATCAACACCAGAAGCTTATGCAACGTTCACTGCCCAACAAGATAATGTCGAGATGATATCAACTGGTACTTTTTACTTGAGGTTTTTATTTGTATACGTAGATCTGGCTTGTGGGTAGACCAACCTTCAATCACCCTAGGTTAAACCTTAACTAATGGCTGGCGGATTACTTCTCAACTGAGTGCCAGTTATACAAATCTCAGTTGAGTACAAATCCGCTAAGGGCTAACTATCAGTTAAGATACGAAAATAACATACGTAACCAAGGGTGATAACAAATTAATCAGCCAACTATCAATTCGTGGAACTGGCACTCAGAAAGCTGACATATAATCAAAATCAAAGCTTACAAAATGATACGTCACTTGACAATATTTCCTCGTCAATAAATGTATATCTCGGAATTGAAACATTTATTATTATTGTTATTGTCCTACAATGAATTACTCCCATTGAATCTGTCAATAAAACTCCCCTCCTCCCCCCCCCCCTCCCCCTCCCCCCTCAAGTAGCCACCCAGTTCATCAGATCGTGTCTCAACCCAATGCACGTCACAATACAGAGGCTAACGTGGCGAGCGGCAATAAAATGTCGAGGCAATACAAATCAATCCGCCCCCGTCTGGTAAACGTCGTCCGTCCATCCCCCAGCTCCCTGTTCCGAGAGGAGGGGTGTAATCCCCCCCCTCACCCCCACCCCCCTGTTAACGGTGCAATAGAACTGATGTTGATTAATTTAAATCTCTCGCGGACGATTAGTGTTATAACCACTCGCTAGTTGAGCGACGGGGACGACCTCGATATACAGAACTCTGGTGGGCGGTGGAACGAGGATCGAGGCGGCTGTGGATCGTCTCCGAAGTTGCTATTCGACACGAATAGTAACAATAGGCTTCTGGCAAGTGACGTCACTGATTGTTGCAAGAGACAGACAACAATGTCCACCAGTTGAAATTGACCAATCAGAATGTTTGGTAGTCCACCAGTTCGCTGTGTTGCAATGGTAGCTAATGTTTGTTATTTATACTTGACATAAGCCTATAAAATGCGCTTCTGAATCTCAATATGGCCGACGAATAGTTGTAAAAGTTCAGTCAACAATGTAATATTCTAATCAATATCATTGTTGAAAATATGCGCTCGTTTTATTTTTGTGACTTTTCTCTAGTTCCAATTTTTAGCACTAACAGCGTACCTGGAACTTTTTCTGGTGGATACAAAGACCTTGTTATTCAACTTTTACAATTGAAATTGTGATTATGTCTCAGAGTTATAGTGACGTAGGTGGGCCACAATAGCTTCTTATTTCAACGGTAGGGTCGCCAATAGTTCACAGGATGATCCGGTTCACCGCCACCTGAATCATTGTGTCACCTTGAACGTTTCGAGTCTCAGTGGCAGTGACAACAACTGTCAGAAGCCATTCTGACAGTTGTTTTTTGAGAGTGTCTGATTTGACTCTCAGAGAAAAATAAAATACCCGAAATACATAAACGGTAGTCACTTGACTTCAGTAGTATAACATCATGTGATTGGTCAGAATTTGGCTTTTCATAGAGGTTATAAGAAAATAGTCATAAGAAATGGATTCTGAAAATGTAAACCAAATGAAATGTATACCAATTGACATGATCATTTTACCACAGTTTCTTGTTGTAAACGGCTATACATGGAAACGCCGTCATCTTTTTCGCTCATACTCTTTAACATTCTCGCTATTCCAACTGTGAACCAGCCTCAGGAAGTGTTGCCTGTGGCTGCTATTTGACGGACTGCAAGCAGGTTTTAAATCGAGTTTTGTTTAGATTAATTTAGTTTGAATGTTTGTTTGGTTTGGTTAGTTTCTGTTAAGTTTGATCAAGTTAGTTGGATTGGGTTATTTCGGGTTGTTCAGGCTATGCAACAACAACAACAACAATAACAACAACAACAACAACGACAACAACGACAACAACAACAGCAACAACAACAACAACAACAACGTCCGCATGTGGACCGATGGTCCGATGAAGATCGGCTGCCCACTGCATCAACTATTCTTCTACTCGGTGACATTGCCCGCTGTTTTCGGCGCAGCTTTATTCTCGTGTCAACGCCTCTGCGTGGGTGGTGGTGCCGAGTCGATAAAACCAGAAGCACCTTTCATAAACTCCCTTTACAGCCGACAATAACATCATCGGCCGATAAATACAATACCTCGAAACAACACAACTGTGATTTCAACCAGAGGTCCAGTTAGGTCCACTTTTACTAACTGATAGTTAGTGGATTGAGCGATAGTTAGCGGATCAAGGGGACACTGGAAGCCATTTAAAAAAAAACATATTGATAGTGTAATGTTCCATCAGTTGGTTGCTATGGGAACCACCAAATTATTCAAAGTGGTTCCAGTTATATTATTTCTCACATTTGACACTGATTTTAATCCCACTTCTTATATTTCAGTGCGATTAACTTTTGTGCTAATATTTTCAAATACAGTTATGATACCTGGATCTTCAAAACTGTCGAAGATATTCACTTGAACTTTTCATCACAAGCAGATACAAGTATTACATACTTGTGTGGAGACTTTTTCTTGTTCCCATGTGAAATAACATTGGCACTAAAAATTGATATAATGCTAAAAAATGTGATATTTGTGACATGTTTCAAAAGAAATGAAAATACAGGCTCATTCTTTTGAGATGATGATGATTATTGTTTGCTTAACGACCCCACTAACAGTTAGGTTATACGGGGGTACGAATTAGATTATGAAATTATAGAGTGATGATAAGTGAGAGGAGGTTTACACGAACCCATGCCTTATGCGGGACTCGAACCCACGTCCAACCTGTTTCTGAAGCAGTGTCTGAACCACGGAGGGGACGCTGATTCATCGCAAATAAAACGATAAATAATCGGAAACTCATTTCACGACAAAATTCCGTCAATTTCTTTCTTTCTCCCAATCCTCAATCAACTACATCATTAATACGTATCATACTTATCATGGTTATCATACTTATCATTTATCACCCCTACCGAGGGTCAACCCGTGTACAACCGGCTCAATATCCCACGTGGCTCAACAGATGTCACCCCCCCCCCATGAATAATGCAGCTCTGCTCGCGGGGGGATGGGGGGGAGGGTTAAGCTACCCCGCAGTTTGCTCACAATCACTCGCCTCCTTTGTGAGCGCCACACGGAGAGTGTGAAAGACTAACGGCGTCAAATAGCGACTGAAAGTGATCGTTCAATAGCTCGACAAACACGGAACACCCGACAAGGTGGACCGACAGGAGGTTCCGAATCATGTCAACCCTTGGACGTCATTGATATTATAGCTTTGAGTTGATCACATTGTTGTGTATGATGATTATTGCTGGCTTAACGACCCCACCAACAGCTAGGTTATACGGGGGTACGAATGAGTTGCTGATTATGAGACTATGAAGTGATGATTAGTGATAGGACATGTATATCAACCCATGCCTTTTGCGGGACTCGAACCTATACCCAACGGTGACTCAGCTGACCGAGCTACCGAGGACGGCTGCTTGCTATCATATATCTCACACTGATATATATATATATATATATATATATATATATATATATATATATATATATATATATATATATATATATATATATATATATAAATATATATATATATATATATATATATATATATATATATATATATATATATATATATATATATTCATATATATACACATATATATATATATATATATATATATATATATAAATATATGTATATATTTATATTTATATATATATATATATATATATATATATATATATATATATATATATATATATATATATATATATATATATATATATATATATATATATATATATGTCTGTGAATGAAATAAGGAATTAGCAATTATGAATATTTTTCCATCGAATCAGAGGTTGAGACTTGAATAACGATGCTGGTTTAATGAAATGTTTCAAACCAGATGAATGCATACCAACAAAGTCTCGACACCCTTCTGTAGTCATTGTCATTCCGTAGATTGGCACAATTGGTGCGACTTTATTTATCATGAGTTATAATTAATTGCAGTGTTTATATAATCAAAGAATCGTAATAGTGGAGTGCGATATGTTTGTTCATATAGATCTTGTGTTACTGTCCTGTGAACGATGCCAAGGCAATTGATTTTCAGAAATTCGCTTGGAAAAACAATTAAATTATGACAATTCCAATCCAATCGTAGCCTACATGGTTATCTAGAAAATAATCGTAATAATGAATCAACAATTAACGACTCGAAAAGGGCGTGGCTTCACCACTCAGCCAGTTGGATCCTATCATTTGTGGTCAATTAAAGATACCATAATTAGATATTTGAATTCGACTACAGTTCTAACAGCCCTGTTGATTGGACGGTATGATTTATGACGTCATGGGGGCGGAGACTGCGAGTCGTCAATTATCAATAATTATAATAATTATGTTCCCCTCTCCGTATATGTATTGTCCTGATTGGAGATAGCTATTACAGTATTGACTTCCACGACTGAGGGAAACCTGAAATTCCTCAGTTAGAACCATCAACTAGTACGTGGATCGAACCCCGGCCTCCTTGATGAGGGTTCGTCTTCGGCGCCATACCAACTTGACCCACATATCAATCCACTCTCTGAAGAACACAAGCAGAAGCGCAAATACGTTTCACTATTGATTATTAATGGATACATTTTGCCCCTCTAATGGCCATCTAGATACCTCACTTAATTGAAATGCAACTCATATGAAAATGAAATCATTTTATTCAGTGTTCGATCAATAAAAAGCAATCGCATAAAACACGAGGCGAGATCTGATCAGATATGATTCCCCTGTCATCAAACAAACGAGTCATTATACCCGAGCTCGTTTATTTCCGTCAGCGTTCGGGCGGGGTAATGAACGTAGTGCATGATCCCCACCTATGCCACTCGGAAATTGCTTCATATTACTTACAAAGCGAGTCATTAAACTGGGTTTAATTAATTAATTGTGTTGAAAAACGAGTAACTGTGCTGTATATTGATTAGAATAACATGGAGTTGATGATATTCCGTGAGTGACTCCTGAGTACGTATATAATGAAACTATATTTAATGGATGACGTCAGAGGTCGCTGATATTAACCTGCATATTAACATAATCATATCCCAGTAATAAATATTCGCATGACATCTTAATAGGCACGACCCATTACCAATGATTGAAAATAAATGTTCCAGCTAATGTGTATATCTATGCAGTATAAACATGGTTAGGTCACTATCTAGTGATACCAACCTATTTTATCATGATATAAAGAAGATGTACCGACTCCCCTACTAATAACATAGGCGGTAATTGTGGTTTTTGCGGTCAGTTCAGAGCCAAAGGTCCCGATTGCCTATCGCGATTCAGGGGATTCCCTTGTGAACTAGATCTAGATAAGAGTGGTTACGGTACTGGTGGCATTGTTGAACATACAAAATCTATTATTTTGGTGCAAAACAAATGCAACTGCCAACACAATAATTCTACTGGGCCGTGTATAGCATTGTTGAGCATTGTTGTTATTCTATATAGTTTGAAATAAAAGCGATAGTTGCGCTACAGGCAATCAGGACGATGGACTCAGATTCTGACCCAGGAAATATTCCATTTGAAGACGAGAGTCGGTACAACTTCTTTATATTATGATAAAATATGTTGGTATCACTACATCGTGGTTAAAGCATGACATGAGAATATATCATAACCTGGTGAAATTGTCATGTTCAATAATAAAGGAATGAATAAACAACTATCGATCATCTTCACACCACGTGACTTGTCTGTCGACTCCGTTTTCTAATTGTTATCTTCTTCTATCATTTACAGAATCCATCAAGTTCGGGGTGAATCGATTAGTCGACAAAACCGACGACGAGGACTCCGACTGCGCGAACCATGTGACCAAAACCAACAACAACAACAATAATAACAACATTAACAACAATAACAACAACAACGGCTACGGCAAGAGCATCGTGCAGCACCCCGACACGACCCGTCTGGCCGACAAGTCCGCCAGCTACGACAGCGACGACCTCGGCGGCCGGATCGCCTCAAGGAGCACTTGTTGGTCCGTCACTCGTTCGAGTTCCACCTCGCCCGAGCTCGAAGTCGACAGTCCTCCGCGCTCTCCCGACCCGCGCCGGTCGCCATCGCCCTCTCCAGTCACCGCCATCACCTCGCTGCCCACCAGACGGTCCGAGTCGACCTTCAGCGTGAGCGCCCTCCTGCGCCCCGACCTTCCGCGCAGCAGCCGCGTCAACCCGCCCTACTCGGAGACGATATCCGTGACGCGCTCCTTCCTCTACCCCGGTCTACCCTTCGCCGACCTCCTCAGAGACGGCATCAAATCTCACCACCACGAATACCCGCCCACATTCCTCCCCAGACAACTAATGCATCCCAACTTCTTCCCACCTGGAATGTATCCCGGACTATCATTACCTCAAGGTATGAAAACTCAGGAAGGGAATAGAGACTTTCAAGCGGTGGGCTCGTTGTACTTCAGCCTGGGGGCCGTGCAGGCGGCGGCGGCGGCGGCGATGGCCGGCACGACGGGGGCGGCCGGGGGGATGGGGTATCCGGACAGCCACTCGGCGACCGAGGAGCTGTTCCGGCTGCGCCACAACCTGCTCGGGCACCACCACCACGGCGTCGACCCGGTGCACCAGCACCTGCTGATGAGGGGGCCCGGCGTCGTGCCGCTCGGCGACGTCTACTCGTGCGTCAAGTGCGAGAAGATGTTTTCGACGCCGCACGGACTCGAGGTGCACGCGAGGAGGAGTCACAACGGGAAGCGGCCCTACGCCTGCGAGTTATGCAACAAGACGTTCGGACACGAGATCAGCTTGAGTCAGCACAGGTGAGGGCAGGACAGTGACACGATGGTGATGTGTACGGGTGAAGGGGGGAGGGGGGAGGAGGGGTGGCAACACAGGTGAGAGCAGGATAGCGCCACAATCTAGATCTGTACGAGAAAGGTTGGGGGGGAAAGAGAATTTTTCTGTGAGTCGGTTTTTAAATGGAACTAAAAAAAAAAAAATCGAAAATCACATTTATTTGGATATATTTGTTTCTGTGGTAGAATTGAAAAACAAAAACCAACCTTAACCCTAATCTGCGCTTGAGACCACAATTAATAGTTATTTTGTTCTGAAAAAAAAACTATCCACTTCGGGAGTCGAACCATGGATCTCGAGGATGTGATGCCGCTACACTAACAGTATAACGCCACAGCGACGTATGCTCCGCATAGCTTCCTCATTATACCGTAACACGGGCCGGTAACCGAGTCCTGACGTCACAAATCTTGGCGTTCCCATTGGTCACTTCTAGTCTCATTCAAAAACTGACTTCCTGGAAAATTCTCGCAAACGGAGTCGAGGGGGGGAGGGGGCAATTTGTCAGACTGGGTTTGTATTGAGGGGAGGTTTGGCAGGTCAGGTCAGGTTAAAACAAAGTAGACCAGGTAGAAAAGTACTTTGGCAATTTGTTAATTTTGTATCTTGCACGGTTCAAGGTTTTTATGATCCTATGCCCTGTGGGGTTGAAAACGTCCTAGATACTGTTTTAGTCTTGGTTTTAATTGTAGTCTTAGTCATAATTCTCTATCGTATATATAAAGTGAATGACGTGGTTCAGTTGTCTTAGTTGTAGTTCTGGTCTTGAGCTTGTCCTACGGCTTAATTTGACTCCATTACATAAGCATTAAGACACGGTCTGTGACAAAGAGGTAACGAACCAATCAGACGCGTCGAGATTTCCTACAATCAAACGAGTGGGCTGTAAAGACACTGAAAACAACGCTCTCTGTGATGAGTTTTAAAGACCCAGATAATTTATTGGCGACGATTTTCAAAAACAAGAAAAAAAACTTCAGGGTGAAAATAATGAAAATAAAACATTTCCAATAGCAACGTTCAGCTTGTTATATTGAATTAATACTATTTTAACATCTGAGTAGCCAAATTTATTTCATTGTTCATGGAATTAACCAATCAACAGTGCATTTGAATCGATTTGAGCACAATATCAGTTTCAAGTGATGGTTTTCAGACTGTATATAAGATATCAAAATGATACATAGGAAACATATATTTTAATGCTCTCTAGTTTATAACGTGTAATTATATTGAACTATATTCAAATATCAAGCGTACACAGCTGAACAAATATTTTTCACAGCTGAAAAAATAATAAAGTATTAAACATATATATGTATTTTTTTTTTATCTCATATCTATTTGAAAGTTTATCACCTATAAACTGATATTTCGGTGAATCAACTCTCACACACTGTAAAATTCTGAAGTTTATTAGCCACATGAAATCTGTCAATTAGTGTTCAAATACGCAAATAATGTGCACGGGAAACGGTGGAGATAGATTCAATCACAATTCTGATTTTTTATACACACATCCCTCGAAAATATCTCATCGAATAATTTTATTAAAATCAATTTCACCACATCTCTACAGGGAAATACAGTTTAAAAAAAAACGGCACTTTTACCGGAAATCGATTCAGTTTTTTTCTCTCGCCTCGGTTTGCTGATATCCGTGTCTATCAGTGTGTTTGGATTCATATCGCCATCGCTCGAGATGCATCTCGTAGCACGTGTTTAGACCAGCCTCCCATGGTCCATTCAAGGGTCACCTCCCTCGTCTCACACTCTCGCTATCAGTGGGTTCACACGACCTACAAGATAACTGTGTATGAACACAGAGTAGTGATACCAACCTGTTTCATCATAATATAAAAGAGATGCTCCGACTCGCTTCTTGAAAGTGAAATATTTCCGGGGTCAGTTCCCGATTCCAGGGTTCTGATTGCCTGTAGCACAACTATCGCTTTCATATCGAACTATATAAAACAACAATACTCAACGATTCTATACACGGCCCGGTAGAATTATAATGTTAGCAGTTGTGAATTTTTTTTACGAGAATTATAGATTCTGTCAGTACAACAATGCCACTGGTACCGTAGCCACTCTTATCTACATCTAGTTCACAAGGAAATCCGCTAAATTGTGACAGGCAATCGGGACCTTTGGCTCTGAACTGACCGCAAGAAACCACAAATGGCTTCAATGTTATCAGTATGTGAGTTTGAAAACCTTCTTTATATTATGATGGAATAGATTGGTGCCACTACATCGTGGTTTCAGTACTGATGTCAACGGTGTACATTCTTCAGACTAGAAGTGGCCGTGATAATAGTGTCGATGCGACATTGTTATTATTATTTCTTATTGTTGTCAAGAATTGACCATTGATCATTTCACAGTAAATCAATGTAGGCCTATCATGTGCAACTAACTAAAACTATAAAGCACTCATTTCTTAAAATAGTCATAGTTTTTATCAACTTTTATTTCAGTAAATCCACAGTCAAGTCACCTTTTGTGCTTTTGTGGGAATTGTGAAGACTTGAATTTTTTGTGTGTTGATCATCAAGAAATAATGATAGTATAATTTTTAGGTTTCCTATTTTTATGTTAATTTTGTCATAATAATAAATATCTTTCACTCGGTTCCAACTAGTCAGGTCGGGGGTGTCAAAACACCATCATCTAGGGCCTCTTAAATAATGCCGGCTGGTCAATCCTGTCGCATCTTCATCTTCATCCTCTTCTTCACTTTCTTCTTCCATTTCTATCAATATTCGCCATGCTTTCCGTTCTTCCCACAATCTTCCCTTTTCCATATCTTCTCATATATCTCCTCTTCTCCTTACACTTACACTTATCTGATCTCTTCATCTTCCTCGTGGTCTACCAGCTTTTCTTCTACCCTCTAATACACTTTCGAATTATTTCCTTGGTATTCGTTCTTGTTCCATTCTACGCATGCGTCATATTTCTCATAAAAATGTTGTCATATTTCTGTTCATTACTTTGTTACGTGTAATTGTGTATACCTATTCACAATTGATGCTGTTTATTGATGATAATCAGCTCGGGCTTGAACTAGAGAGGTCACCCTGGCGTGGAGTGTAGCTGGGCTCGGGCGGATTGCTCGCTAGATTCTAGTGTTCACTCGGAAATTCGGTGATAAAGTTTTATGACTTCTCCTCCAAAGCCAGAGAAGTGGAAATGATATTCATTGTTTATGAACACTCCTCATTCCGACTCGGAAAGGTGAATAATTTCGGTCGGTTCCCGGCGATGGCAGATTTCTGTAACAAGTTTTATGACAAAACGGACCGAAAGCAGAGAAACTCTCATCTCTTTTCCATTCTTTTATCTTTGTCGGTTTACATACACTTTACGTTCCGTGAGTTTAGGTTTACAAGAGTATTAGATGGTCACACAATATAGTAATCATTTCAAGTCAAAGTTCAAGTTCAATCTGTTAGTACTATCATTAATAAACAGCATGAATTAGAAATGAGTAGGCCTACAAAATAACACGTAACAGATTTTTTTTTTTTTTTTTTTAATAACATCGGAACTTGATACAAAATCATTGTTCCCCAATTAAGGCTATGGATGAAAGATAGGATCGTTTGGACGGGGCACCACAAGGGCGATCTTACCATCCCATTTTAATTATTTAAACTAATGGTCTTCAACACCAGGACTGCGCTGTCTGTGACCATAATTTTTCGCCGTAGATAAAAGTCTTTCAGTATTAATTAACACAAATATGACAAAATTAATATGACATGAAAATAGAAAGCAGAAACATATTATTATCTCTATTTTCTTGATAATAAACAGCAAAATCAAGTCTTCATATTGCCACAAAACCTTTAAAGTTGACCTGATTGTGCAATCTACCGAAATAAAAGTTGATGCATTGTGACTGTTCATAAAAATAAATGCTTTATTGTTTTAGTTAGTATCACATAATACATTCATTTATTGCTAAATTTCAGCTATAACAATAGAATGAAAAAGGAGTTGATAAAATTTGAAAAAAATGGATAAGAGGAAAGAGATATCTGTTCGTCCCCCCCCCCCCTCCCAAAAGAAAATAGTTTGTGGAAAAAAGTAGTTTCTTTTTTGTGAGGAAAGTTTTCGATTCTTGTTCAACATTACTATAGCAACTCAAAACCATTTAATCAAATGTGAAAAATGTTTTTTTCAGTTACTCGTAGCAAACCAATCCCATTTGCTGATGAACAAAAATCACGGCAATATTCTGGGTCCTGAAATATCGATAATTTTTCAAGAACAAATATTGATGATATTTTATAATAATTCATTCCATTCTTTCTGGTGCATGTTGAAAAAAGTTGTGTTATGAGAACTTACTACTTTTTGCGATCGTATAATACTATAATTGAATCCAATATACTTTCCTTCTCAAAGAGTATTACATAATTTCAATTCTTCCCTTGAGCAGTTTCTATTCCACCGATCCAAATCTCTCCCAAACGTAACACTACACGCCACAAAAACCCTCCCATACCAAACCTCCCCGGAAACAAAACCCCACTCCACTGTTTCTAAAAAAAAAAACGATTCCATTTTTCCGCACGCCTCAGAAAAAAAAAACAACAACACACATAAACACGTCTGCCAATTCTCGTTCGAAACAACTTCCAAATGTCATTGTTGTTTGTATATCACATCATCCCCGCCGTGGCGTTAGCCAAGTCGGCCGTGACTCTAGCTCGCAGGTAAATACCTCCGAGACAGGCCCGCCGGACAGCAAGACAGGGGCGCATGAATGTTTGATCAGCTCGTGTAGGACAAGGGAGACGAACACTCATATCGGTTAGGCCGAGAGCAATTGTCAGGGGATGGCGCGCAGTTGATGGGACTGTCAAATAGACAAGCTCTTCTCTCTTCCGCGCGGACCCAACGAGATCTCGGGGACCAATAGTGTTGCATGTAATATCAATCTACCTGGGATATTTCACTGCGCCGGCGCTGTGGAAGAGGAGACTTGAATCGAGTGCGATCAAGCCAAGTTGCTGAAGAAGCGGCTAGAAGATTTGATTATGAATTCATTCTTGGGTTGTGTTAGGTTTGGTATTTGATGTAGTTTGATTGCTTGACATTAAAATTAATAGTAATCGAAGATACCTTACACTTTGTAAGTAGAATGTAAACAAATCACTAAATGTTTTGCTTTTTGCTTTTTTACTTCAACTACTTTATTACTCTTGATGTTTGAGAAATACATCTAAACTTGAATTGTACTTATAATTCACTATTTTAACTCACACTCAAACCTTTTTCAAGGGCTTTGTGGATGTTTTTTTGTTGTAATTGTGTTTTTCTTTCTGTATCAGTGTATGTAATCAATAATGATGAAAAAAAATACGTGAAAGTAGAAAAAATCCGTTCCCATAGAAGCAATATGGCTGGCGAGATGCAGTTACAGAATCGAAGTGGTTATTAGTCGGAAGGAAAGTCGGTTTTAGATTATTTTTAGTTTGGAGCTCTTTTTTTTTAGTTCAGACAATTGAAGTTATTAAGGAGAGAATGGGCCGATTGAATTAGTTAGATTGGGTAATTAAGGTCAGTTTAAGCTGCGCGCAACAATAAAAACAACAACAATAACGACGACGTCTGTATGTAGTGATAGACCGATGGTCCGATGAATAGCGACTGCCTTGAAAAACAAACTACACTTGGAAATTTCAAATATATACATTGTTGCAATTTGATCGTTTCTCTTTAGTTTTTTAGTTTCACACCGAACAGTAAACGAGCAACTTTAACCGGTTAGTTATGAAGCCCAACTAAAAAAATATATTCTGCAAATAACTAATTTCAACAATTATCCAATTGGCAGTGAATGTACGGCCATTTATTTCTGAACCATAACAAAACTATCATCAAAACTTTGAACTCACTTTAAATTAAAACCCATACAGACAATCTGTTGATGATATTGGTGGAGGAGCCATGTTGAAGACAACCTACTGCTATGACTCTAGTTCACTCTAAACCGAGGGGAAAACAACTAGCGAATTTGGCGTACACCTGATTACAGATTCCAAGGGAATCGGGAATATTTCATGGGATTTCAAGAAGAAGATCACAAGGGATTTTGATAAGATTTCGAGGGATTTCAGAAAGATTTTAAGACCAAAAAAGTACACACGATTCCACGAGTTGTCTGAACTAACGCTCTGAACTATCATTAATAGAATCGTTCTTTGAGTTATTCGTTATTTTGCTAGACTGTAAACTGGGTCACTCATCAAAAATCAAAATGGATTCCATTTTCGATCTGCTACTTTTGATAACTCTTCACTCTTCACCTGTTAATTTGCGAACCGACCATTTGTTTATACTGATTGTAGACCATTTAGGCCCGGTATTACCATGGCCAGTTAGTATTTATCTGAGAGTTGGTGAAAACAAATAGCATAGGTAACCAACTAACCATGGTGATAACAATTTTGAACTGTCAGATAAAGGCTAACTGGACTTGGTAATACCGGGTCTTAGACAATTATCACTCAATTATATACTTGAAGCTACACAAATATCAGGTTAGGAATCATGTTATGCATCCATTCTGATATTTGGCTATTGAAATTTTGATCTCATTTGCTAGTATTGATTATTGGACTGTTATAATTATATTATATCATCATACAGTTAGTGATGCACATGTTGTTATACGGGATTCTGCTCCATTCACACCACCTTCATTCGGTGTACATCACTTGTATAGAAACCATTTCAGTAATGATAATATTTATTATGATAACACATGTGATGTTGAATAATTTGTCAACCAGTTTCGGTGGAGGAGCCAGGATTTATTTCCGATTCTTCGCTTTAAAATACTGCTAATTTCGAATATGTGTATATATATATATATATATATATATATATATATATATATATATATATATATATATATATGAATATATATATATATATACACATATATATATATATATATATATATATATATATATATATATAGATATATATATGAATATATATATATATATATATATATATATATATATATATATATATATATATATATATATATATAAATATATATATATATATATATATATATATATATATATATATATATATATATATATATATATAATATATATATATATATATATATATATATATATATATATATATATATGAATATATATATATATATATATATATATATATATATAAATATATATATATATATATATATATATATATATATATATATATAAATATATATATATATATATATGAATATATATATATATATATATATATATATATATATATATATATATATAAATATATATATATATATATATATATATATATATATATATATATATATATATATATATATATATATATATATATATTAAAACTTTTGAACTTTCACGACTCATTTTATAATAATGATATATATTTAACAGGAAGATTAAAATCGTGTATGAAATTGTGAAATCTTTTTAATATCTCCAAAAAGATATATATATATATATATATATATATATATATATATATATATATATATATATATATATATATATTTATATATATATATATATAGTATATATATATATTGATATATATATATATATATATATATATATATATATATATATATATATATATATTTATATATATATATATATATATATAGCAATTATTTTGTATTGAATTCCGATGTCATTAAGATAAAATAAGAGAATGTTGAAGCATTAAAAATAATACTCTTGTCAACAGTGCTGAAGCTAATGATATGTATAGGGATTATTGGTGATTATTTTACATTGGCTATTATTTCTCTGAGGAATACGGAATATGGTGCAGGCATGTGGTATGGTGGTGTAGACATACATATAACGTGTTCTCGTTTGTTTCCAGGGCTGTCCACAACGTAGAGAAAGTATTCGAATGCAAACAGTGCGGTAAATCGTTCAAACGGTCGTCCACTCTATCCACGCACCTCCTGATCCACTCGGACACCCGACCGTACCCCTGCCAGTTCTGCGGCAAACGCTTCCACCAGAAGTCCGACATGAAGAAGCACACCTACATACACACTGGTGAGTACGACTTGGCTCGTGTACGCCTACCGCTAGACTAGATCAGGACGCGTCGTTACGATTAGTGTTCGGGTATTATATGGGATAGTTATCCGAAAAATTCTGATCATCTCGAAATTGAGGATTTTCAATCTCGATAACTGGTTTTCGAAATTTTTGATGGATGAAATAGAAAAAATGGGATGAAAATTTCCTATATTAAGAGTCCACGGGAGTCGATTTAGTGAAATATCAGTTTGTTGGTGATAAATTCTGAACGGTATTACATGTCAGAATTATAATACGGAGTGAACACAATTTCGATTCTTTCAAAATGGTATAACTTATATTATCCCGAGTGCAAACACAAGGTCTCTTTCTTGCACTCAGTATTGTATTTCCTATTCAACTATTATATTATTAGAACTGTACAGCTTAGTGTTATTTTAATTGTGTTGTTATACAAAATATGGACCGTGTTTATAAAATTGTGTTGAAACTTGGAAATAGGGAAATAAATAAATAAATAAATAAAACTATTGAAGTCATTTAACATAATTGTCAAGCGTATACGGCTAAACGAACACATTTTTTAGCTGTATATACTTGACAGTTATGCGACATGAGTTGCAAAACTATATCTTATAATATATTGAAAGTGATTCAAATATCTGTGTTTAGTGTGTATCATAATTTTGATATCTCATACCGTTTAAAAGTTATCACAAAAAAACTGATATTTCACTAAATCGACTCCAGTCATATTCACAAAAAAAAAAATGTCTTATTCCGGATTCAAACCTATTCGGAATTTCAATCAACAAAAGAGTGAGTAAACCAGAAAGCCGGAAATCTTATCGCTTCGTCAATTATTAATCGAAATTTGAGGTTTATTTCTCTCTTCCAACAATATATCGTCTCATCCAATAGAGATTCTCTACGCAATGACGACAGAAATGCGTTTCCTCAAGCAATATGATTGCTTTTACGATTGCGTTTCCTTTTATATATATACTTGCGTTGGTTGCACGTTTATGGCAGTGTTGATTGAAAACGTAAATACTCAATTTGCAGTAACGACTCGCCTATATAAGAGAGCTTATGCGTGTAGGGAGTGAGGGGGAAGAGAGAGGGGGGTGGGGTACTTCTGTGCGGCGTGCTATACATGCGAGAAGTCTTGCCATTTCCCTCGGCTCTGTTACGTCTACTGGGATCAACAGCAAGCTCTGAACGAATGTCATGCTTTAGTCCATTTTGTCACGATAAATTATTCGTCGTGGTTTGGATCTGTGCTCGTGGGATGTAGCGATGGCAGCGCCCCTAGGTTCTGGCATTGCATTTGCTGGATTGCCTTACACGGGCAGAACTTTCTACATGTGTTTACTCGACATATAAACATTCTGAAGTAGTGATATTGTGAAAATGCTTCCGTTTGATTGATTCCTCAACTTTTTCATTCATAAATAATTGTGCTTGATCAAAGAATATATATTATTTTATCATTAATGATAATATATATATTTATATATATATATATATATATATTTAATCTCTCTCTTTTTCTCTCTCTCTCTCTCTCTCTCTCTATATATATATATATATATATATATATATATATATATATATATATATATATATATATATATATATATATATATATATATATATATATATATATATATATATATATATATATATATATTTATATATATTTATATCATATATTGTATGAATATTTCACGTGATTGAGTCTTAATGTTTTAGTGACCAGATCGATTACCAGGAATGATTGGTCGTAAAAAAAGGTCGGGTCTTATTCGAAATAATTATTAGTTACAGTATTCAAAACTTGATTTAGTCATAATATTCGTCATTTATTATTGACTTGGAGAACTTGGCACGCAGCCTCTATGAAGACCAAGTAGGAGATGGTAGGATCGTTCTGGGAATCACAACCGCGATCTTAGCATCTGAAAATAATTTGTGTTGAATTATTCTATTTTATCTCATTCGACTTTATTGTATTCAGTAGTCTTATAAGTTGATGAGGTTTAACGAATATTGCGACATTTGTGAGGGCAAAGGATTCACTGATTGCCATGATCTATATCGTTGACAAAAGCGAGCTCAAAATATTTTTAAAACCTAACCTACCACGTGCATAACATCTATTCTACAAATAATTCGAAAACAAAATTTCTTGAATTGTTGAATATTCTCCTTTATTGGCGAGACTTCATTATGATTTATAAAATTGAAACAAAGTTATTGATGAAATTGAACTAAAGCTATGCATGATGAAGAACAAATAAGGAAGGAGAAAGCAGAATAATTCAAGAATATGATGAGAAATATCAAGATAATAAGAAGTTATAAGAAGAAGATTGAAGATTTCTTCTCCTCAATGTGAATGTTTGATTTGTCAACTATCACTTGAATCATTACCTTAAGATTTATTGTTTTTTGAATGATGAGTTTGAATGATGATCTTATTCTAATTACTCTTCAGGGTGATAAGATCGCTCTTGTGGTGCTCCGTCCAAACGATCCTACCTCTCATCCATAGCCTCAATTGGAGACCGATGATTTTCTATCAAATTTCGATGTTGATAAAAAAATGATGATAATTTTTTTTCAATGCGTCTTATTGACATGTTATATCAGTACATTATAATAATGACGTAGATCCACAAAGTCACATAATATTTTACTTGTCTGTGGGTCTACACACTGTTAACATATATCATAGTCATTTAAAATAAACATCTGGAAAGCTAATGATAATAGTTTTTTTTTTCTTTTTTTTTTATTAGATTCAAATAATACATACATAGGGTCTACAAGATTAATCAATACGCTCTTCCACAAAGCCAAAAAGGCTTATCTGTGGGATGATGAATGAAATTAATAGCTTGGGCAAGGAAAAAATAAATGAAAACTTTTCAATAGTTAAGGAATACAAAATCGAATATATGTATATCCTATATATATATGTAGATATGAAATTGAAAAATGATTATATCATTATACATCAAGAATACAAATCATATCCACACAGCTAAAGACATAAAAAGTTGATGCACAAGAATAATTCAATAAATAATAAGTGTATCCCACTGCACAACAATAGTAATAACAGTAATAATAATAATGATAATAATCGATGGATCTTCAATATTTCCCTATGTATTCAAGTAATAAGTTACGGTAACTAAACAAGAGTACACAGATTCCCAACTTTTTGTCCACACGCAATCTGAACAGAACGTTTCTCGCATGACTGATCAGAGGTCGCTATAAACACCGAGTCAAGAGCCAAACAACGACGCAGATTAATCACCTGGCACATATCGCTTTCCCAAAGGTTCGAAATACCTGCTACACAATCCCCCTCACCCCTCAAGACATGCCCGCTTTATTAATTGTCTTCCCTTGTGAATTATGCACTAATTACTGACTGAGCCAGCGTAGAATCTGATCGCTCGAAACGCTCGGCGGGCGGCGGCGGTGGGTTCAAGAGGGGAGTGGAGAGGCAAGGACTAACGGAGGCTGTGGAATTTCTCTCTGCACAGATATTAAATACAGAAGGGAATCTTTGGCGCATTCCACAAACCATCCATTCAGGCGGCGGTGGTTGGTACACAGCCATCTGGCTTATCCATTCGAATAATAGAACGCTTGCAGTGGGTTCGGATTCCCCCCGGTTGTGGTTGCAGCGATGTCGTCGTGTAGGACGACGCAAGGAAAAAGTCCTCGTGGTGAACGGTGTGTCTGATTGCGCCAGTAAGAAAGTGATGCAGGAATGGTACTGGTATTAGTTGGACTGTACTGTGAATGAATAAAAACGAATACGAAATATTGAACAAGAAGAATGAATTGCAATGTTTGGTGTAACAGTTTACCGAAAAGAAAATATCTGCGAATTGGTTGTACGTCAGACCGGATGTAGGTTTTAGATTAGTTTCAGTTTAGATTGAATTAGTTCTGATTTGGATTGGGATGCGTGTTTGATTAGTTCAGTTAGTTCATCCCGTTGAGTTTGGTTAGGAATATTGAAGAAAAATAGAAAGGAATATAGAAAAAGAATATTTAATTTCCCAGTGGATCTGTATCATCTTTCTCTCAACTTATTTCAATATATTCCTCTTCATTCTATTAAAAAAATGATGTTATTGCTCATTTCTATCCTCTCATTTTTAATTCCCAATATCACTTCAATGTGATAATTTTCGATCATTCTATCATTTTCCCCCTGATTTTTACACCCTAGCAATCTCTCTCGAGAATGAATGGGGTCAGATAGCAATGAATGGGTTTCTTGTGATAACGTTCGAACAGTGTAACACATCTGAATTCCAATACGGAAGTAAAACAGATTCTCTTAATACCAATGAGATGGTATAAACTATAACTATTCAGCTCATATCACATAATTTTTCAATCGCTTCGAGCTGAAATATGTTTTTTTCAGCTGTATAATCTTGACAATTATGCTTTTCAAGTTGATATAATGATGTATATAAATTGAAAGATATTCAAAATATCTTTGTTTCTTCTTATTTTAATTGTGATATCTCATATCGTTGGAAAGTTATCTCCAACAATTACTGATATCTCTTTTAAACGACTCCCATGAACTCTTAGAGACTGCGAAACACCTCGAAAACCCAAAACCAGGACCAAATTGTGAGCCACGATATTCTAAATACACACTCTATCACCAGTTAACCCAGATCCGACCGAACTCTTCACCTCGTCTTTGTCTCTCGATCAGCGCTGACCGCTGACCGGCGCGCTGAAAGTCAGCGAGAGATTTACGTGAACCGGTCGAGCATGGATAGCCTCATCAATAACTAAACAGGTGCGATGCAGAGTCCTCACGTGATCAGAGACAATGTGGTGGAGCCGGAGGGGGGAGGGGGTGGAGGGTAGGTCCTCGGGGGGGGTGGGGTTGGCGGGGGCGGTCATCGGGGACTCGTGTAATGGAGATCGCGTGTTGCGCCAAGCAAATAAGCACGCTGTTATGGTTGTGTCTTGTAGCGTTGTATCGTCAGCTTAAAGGAAGTGGCTCGAGTGTTTGGCTCGTAAGTAGGGGCGCGTGAAGAGCGTATACCGGAATTAATTCTACTGGAATATCTACTATAATACTGAAATGTATTTGATGTATTGTATTGTATGTAACTATAATGTATTGTGTTCCGGACTTTCGGAAACTGAAATACTTTTATCTGCGGCGGAAAATTATGGTCACGGACAGCGCAGTCCTAGTGTTGAAGTTGATTAGTTTCAAATAATTGAACTGGGGTGGTTAGATCGCCCTTGTGGTGCCCCGTCCAAACGATCCTACCTCACATCTACAGCCTTAATTGGGGAACCATGATTTTGTATCACGTTTCGATGTTATTGAAAAAAAAATATATATATATATATATTTCTACTATACCGGAATGAAGTCGACTCGATTGTGTGACATGGGTTTTGGTGTTCAACCTTACCTAAACCCTAACGTTTCAGTGAGAAGTACCCCGAAACACATGTCACACGACCAAGTCGACTTTATTCTGGTATACGTTCTTCAGACACCCCATAAACGAGTGGTGAATATGAAAAATGAAATAAGATGAGGTCAAAAGAAGCTGGCAGGGATGTTGGGAAATATTCATATGAAAAAAGGACTATTGAAGACTGGAATAAGTTATATTATATTTCATTTTCATGAATATTGTTCTATGGTTAATTTCTTTGTTCGAACTATCCATTTATTTCTCTCGATAAGATACATTGATATATTATTATATATTATATGATATAGTGTTATATTATTATATATTATATGATACATTGATATATTATTATATATTATATGATACATTGATATATCATCATATATTACTCAATATTTTTTTTATTTTAGGTTGATAGACAACTTCATTGAATTTAATATTAGTGTTTTAAGGCGCATCGACAGCGAGGTCATTTCATTGTTCGAATTATTAATTAATTTTTTCATCATAATGAAGACATTTGCCATCTGAATTATTTATTTGCAAATTGCAATCATTGAATTTATTAAAAAATTAGAGAGTTTGACTGAATTGGAATTTTATAGTCACGTATCCACGTAGGCTTGGTTCTACAAACTGATAGTTAGTGGATTTAACGATAGTTAGTGCAGGAATAAGCAAAGTTGGAGTAGCTTCAACCAGCAGTTTCAAGTTACTATCACCAGGGTTACATTTGTTACTATCAACTCTTATATGAAAGCTAACCAGACTTGGTGACACCGGGCCTTGGCGTAATAACTTGTCATCACCCTTGGTTACATAGGCTATTTTATCACCCTAACTAATGGTTGGCGGATTGGACTCATTCAAGGTTCGTAAAACTGGCTCTTGGCTGATTGAGATTCAACTATAAAGAGTTCTGAAACTCGCTCTTGGTTGAATCATGAGAAATATACATTTGAAAAGACGTACAACAATGTCCACCAATTGACCAATCGACAGTTGACTAGCTCACTGTGTCCTCCCCATGGCAACAATTGCTGGTGTATTGTTACTTGAGAGAAGAAGATAAAATATGAAATTATTAGAAAATGAACTCAGTGAGTTTAAACTTTGAGAGAGGAGAAATGCTCATCAATAAATGTGACAATATAATTGAACAATTTCTT
Source organism: Brachyptera risi (assembly GCA_964007535.1). Lineage (NCBI taxonomy): Eukaryota > Metazoa > Arthropoda > Insecta > Plecoptera > Taeniopterygidae > Brachyptera > Brachyptera risi. The sequence continues at coordinate 44,357,004 of OZ023332.1, forward strand.
TTGGAATTTCGTGGTTTTAATAACGAGTTTTTGTATGCAGTTTTTTGATTGGTCCTTCACTCAATTGTCGTCTGCATCTCAAGACATGAACATCATTTCAATTCAAAATCTTGATCGGTAATTTGTGAAAATTCACTCGAGAAAATGTCTCCCCTCTCATTTCAAATTCATAAACTCGAGTGACAAAATACGCATCACAATCGATGAATCACCGATAATATTCACGATCTACAATTGGAAACCGACGATCGAACACAACAATAACAAAGACAAGTAAATGTACACACTATTAAATTATAAAACGCGTATCGATGTGAAAGTCAAACAAAATACAGTTCCAACAACCTGACAAAATTAACAATTCCTAAAAACGCTCAACCAAAACTAATTCCAAACGACAAGAACACTGTCGTGACCTCAGTGCGTGCGATCGACCGTCCCCCCTATCCCACACACCTAACGCACGGTCGGTTCGAGCCTCCATCTCTCGCACTACGTCACGATTCTTTATGACGTAGGTAAAAGTGTGTATACGTAATCCAAACAACGCTTCACGATGTTTTGTTTATTTTGTGACTATAATATGAGTGTATAGGCAATCTGCGGTGCAGTCATGCAAGGCGGGTCAGACCTTATGTAAGCAAAACTCGCGTGTGGGGGGCAGTCTGCCACTGTTCACCCCCGCCGCCCCTCCCCGCCGCCCCCCCGGGCCACGCGGCTGTCATGTGAGCCCGCTAAATGTGTAATGAGCCCGCGGAGCAAACGAGACCGGTATAGAGTGCATGTGGTACTATATTTCCATATGGCAAGCGCACTGAGGTGAAACAAGGTGAATTTTAAGATTTGAAAATATAAAAAGTGGCGTACATTATTTTGGTTTCTGATATAATGTTATTTACTTATTGTAGAACGTTAAGAAATCGATTTTATGAAGAAGCAATTTGGTCTCACGTGTTACTTTGAGTGGACCTTGTTCAAGAGGGAAGTAAAAATATCACGGATAGAAATAAAACCCCGATCAGGATTATAAATTGGAATAGCCTATTATTCTGGTTAGATTAACAAGGGCGTCTATACGCTATTGGGACAACTAATTTTCTGGCTGAATCAGTCAAATTAGCTATTCAATGATTTTTCACCAGGTTTCGAAAAACGTTCTGTTGACATCAGACAATTCGATTCTACAACTTGTTTCAATTTTATTAAATTTAATTCAATTAATTTGGTCTTAGTTCGATTCAATTTTGAATTGTTTCAATTGTGGCATACATCATTTTGGTTTATATTGAATGTTATTCATTTTTTAGAATGTTTGAAGTAGATATCATAGAAAGACCATTCGGTCTTACAAATAACTTCTTCTGGATCCTCATTCCAGAGGAAATTCAATTGAGTAAAAAGGTGATTATCTCAAACAAAATGGAGGTTTACTATTCCTGAATTAGTTTCTATCACTTTTCCTCCAAATATCTCACTCATTCACTTACATCCTCTCCAATGATGAGAAAGATATTCAAGCTTTCAACTTTCTCAATTTTCAATTCAAATTCAAATCATGAATCTTTTTATTCATCATCTTATTTACAGAACAAGAGAATAGGAAAAAAAATACCACCAGTATTGAAGTGAAACAAATATATGTAGATTAACATTTCTGAATTTAAAAAAAAGAGAGAAAAGAAGAAGCCCGCCCGCGTAAAACTAAATCTTGTGTGCGGGCATTACTAGTGAAAGTTGATATTCATGTTGGCGAAATCATTATAAATAATGATTCGAACCTATCTCACTGTCCTTTATTCTCCAAGTGTATATAATAAATATATGAAAACATACAATTATAAATACATAGAAACCAACTTGAATAATATTACAAAACAATATCAGTTAAATAAAAATAGAATAATTCATAGATCAAAACACTGTGGTCATACTCAGTGAATTATCAGTATAGCCAACATTCATGCAAAAACATTTCACAATTAATTAGTTCTGATAAATGCATGAAATTCTTCTTTTGAAATTTTGACATTGAGAAATTGGTGGAGGTGCCGGGTTAAATTTTTTATTGTCATTATCCATTAATCTAAATATTTGATTGATCACAACATAAGCACACAGATATATATTGCATGGATAATTGGACAATGTGGTCGTATAATCTGACGTGACACCATCAAGTATGTTGTATTATGGCAGGTATAATATCACGCAGGACCTTTATCTAATACATTCCCTGCCAGCTCCAAGAGTCCAGGACTCTGATTGGTTAATGTTCACTGGAAGAGATAACTGTCATGGCAACACGTCTGGTCGCTGTGTATTACCTATGACTATCAATAACGTAACGGGATAAGCAACATGGCGGTTTCCTTTCGCACCATGCGTATATCAAAGGGATGCCGCCTCACAAATGTTATGATGATTTGCTGGTATTATTGTGTGTTGATCTATACAAGTAATAGATGTAATGCAATCTGTGAATCCAGCTCTTTCCAACTGCAATTAACAATATTGGGATAAATTTCATTTGAATTAGCCAATCTAAATTTAAAATACGTCTGTAAAAGCATTTAGTCCCCTAGTCAAGAGCCCTACTGCTATATTCACCATTTGATAACTGGATGATTACTCATCATCTACGAGAAAGATTGAAATCAATGCAATTGTACAACTATGTACTATATATTGAAATATGAGCCTAATCCGTACGATTTGATTTGAAATTGCGATTCTCAGAAAGGTACACGAAAGCGCTGATTCCATCATGGTGAAAACGGCCTAATGTTAAAAGGATAGGACTCACGTCATGTTGCTTATCCCGTTACGTTATTGATAGTCATAGGTATTACCACTGTTGTTAGAACCTATGACTATCAATAACGTAACGGGATAAGCAACATGGCGGTTTCCTTTCACACCATGCGTACATCAAAGGGATGCCGCCTCACAAATGTTATGATGATTTGCTGGTATTGTTGTATGTTGATCTATACAAGTAATGGATGTAATGCAATCTGTGAATCCAGCTCTTTCCAACTGCATAAAACAATATTGGGATACATTTCATTTGAATTAGCCAATCTAAATTTAAAATACGTCTGTAAAAGCATTTAGTCCCCTAGTCAAGAGCCCTACTGCTATATTCACCATTTAATAACTGGATAATTACTCATCATCT
>OZ023332.1:44365181-44395181 GCA_964007535.1 Brachyptera risi
TTTTTTTTTTATATATATATATATATATATATTTTTTTATTAATCTTTTTTTTTCACATACAAAAATACACATGACAGTCAAAAAATCCACAAAGTCTTCAAAGAAGACTTGACTGTGGGAGAAACAAAGAATATTATAATCTGTATATTTTTTTAATTTTTATGTTGAATTTATGAAGAATTTATGAATTTATAGAATTTAATTTTTACTCATAAAAATAAGGTTTCACCCACAATCCATTTCAATCGAGATTGCTTACTTTTATGTAATTCTGTGTCATGTACGACTTTATGACTTTAACATAATTTCCCCCCATTTTGTTTATTGGATGAGCGTAGCAAAGACTCAATTTCACTGTACTTGAAAAATCGAATGTGTTTTTTTTTTTTTGTTTTTTTTTTCGCGCTCTACAGGTCAAACAGAAATTCAGATCGTGATGAAACTTGGCACACACATGAACCCCTATCTGACTTGATGCTGTATAGTTTTGAGGCGCGATCGGTTCAACCACTTCTGAGAAAACTCATTCCAAAGTTTTCAAAAATCTCATTAGAATAACCCAGAGGAAAACATTCGTGAAAAATATTTCATCTGAGAGGATTCAAATTCTTTGAGAATTTTAATCTGATAATTATACACATTATTCCGAACTTTCACTCAAATCGGATGAGCCGTTTCGATGCAAAAAATATATAATGTTATTTGTGTTAATTATTCAAAGCTATTAAGATACCTATTAAATCAAAGCAACAAGTTTCACCACTTGATTGTAAACGATTAGAACAAAGCCTTCTTGATTATCATATAAATTATTAATGGAAAATAAGATGGCAGTGATGTAATGGTTTGGATCTCAAGGTGTATATATATATATATATATATATAATAACCAATCCAAAGATAAGTTGATATGTTCCAGCTCATCCATCAACGCGGAAACACATAACGCGTTTGCCTAGTATATGCACATTCCCGCATCCCCTGTATTCCTCATGATGACTCTGAACCGCCTGATGAGCAATCTCAGGTCGCAGTTGCCATGGCAGCTCTCTTCATGTCTCATATCCACACAATCTGGATCTTACGGTGGACTTCACACATTTCTCATGTCGCACTGCTTCTATAGTATTGAAGAGGTTTTATACTAGGCAAACGCGTTATGTGTTTCCGCGTTGATGGATGAGCTGGAACATATCAACTTATCTTTGGATTGGTTATTATATATATACACCTTGAGATCCAAACCATTACATCACTGCCATCTTATTTTCCATTAATAATTTAGATGATAATAAAGAAGGCTTTGTTTTAATCGTTTACAATCACGTGACACTTATTGCTTTGATTTAATAGGTATCTTAATAGCTTTGAATAATTGACAAAAATAACATTATATATTTTTTTACATCAAAACGGCTGATCCGATTTGAGTGAAAGTTCGGAATAATGTGTATTATTATGTTGTTCGAGTTCTGTGAAAATTTGAAAAATTTCGGAGAACATTCACTTTGTCATTTTTTCCGCCTGGCTTATTCATATGGGTTTTTTGAAAACTTCAAAATGATTTATCTCAAGAATTGTTAAACCGATTTTGCCTCAAAACTATACAGCATCAAGTCAGATAGGGGTTCATGTGTGTGCCAAGTTTCATCATGATCTGAATTTCTATTTGACCTGTAGAGCGCGAACAAAAAAACAAAAAAAACAAAAAAACACCTTCGATTTTTCAAGTACAGTGTAATTGAGTCTTCGCTACGCTCATCCAATTATTCAACATTCAATTATCCATCATTATCCACTATATAAATTATCTAGTAGTTAACCTGGTTTACACATATTCATGTTTTCGCATAAAAAAACATGAATTTTTTTTTTTTTTAAATAACTTCGAAACTTGATACAAAATCATTGTTCCCCAATTAAGGCCAAGGATGAAAGATAGGATCGTTTAGATGGGACACCACAAGGGCGATCTTACCACCTCATTTTGATTATTTAAAACTAATGAACTTCAACACCATGACTGCGCTGTCTGTAAACATAATTTTTAAAATGAAATGAAAGAAAAATAAATGAATGAATAAAGATTCATGCCTAATGGACGATAATTTCAAATTTTGTTTTGCTTTGATTTTTTCTATCCATTATGAGACAGTCCATGGGAGTCGATTTAGCGAAATATTAGTTTATTCAAGATAACTTTCGAACGGTATAAGATATAAAGGTTCGAATAGGGAAGAAACACAGCTATTGTTAATAGCTTCAAGATGGCATACAAGTCAACTATGTAGCTCATGTCGTATGACAGTCAAACATATGCGGCTAAACAGATGTGTTTTTCAGCTGTTTATGACTGACAACAATGTGATATGAGTTGAATAGTTGTCACTTATAACCTCTTGAAGCTACTAACAATAGCTGTGCTTCTTCCTGTTTTTCTTGTGACATTTTATAAGGTTCAAAATTCATCAAAACTGATTCCGTTGAATCGACTCCCATGGACTCTTCAAGTTCGTTATTCTCGTATTCATATAGTAACTGTTCTAGTAGGGGTAGTAGTGTTTATTCCTTTAACCCTCTCTCGAGGAAATCGGCATAACTTGATAATAACATTACAATTGAGTATGTCAGTAAGCCATCATTTATGATTTATCAACGAATTAGTTATACATTACAATTATTCTCACATTTTATCTATCACTTTCATTGCAGAAATCCATATTGAAATAGAAACTAAAAGATATATTCTGTATTTCTTGATCCACCAATCAAGTTATTTTACTCAAATTTCTCTGCAGATTTTTAATGTCTGCACACCCTAACTTGGAACTTCATATAATCCCATGTAAATGGAAGATCATGTGAGAAAGAAACTTGACAACGATAAAGATTTGATATTTATTATCCGAGCAAATGAGCCTGGTGTCTAACAATGATGTTATTGCGTGTGCATATTTATTTCATCGACACATAAGTATAAGATAACTTCCATTTTCGTTCTGGACAAGATAATTAAGTCGTCCCCAGCCTTCATAGGGCAGAAAGTGCCCCCCAGGGTGATTCCACAGTTATAGAAGATGATGCAGCCCGTGCAAAATACAAATTCAACAAATACGTCACAAGATGAAAACAATATTTGTTGGAAACGCTAATGACTCAAATTTTATGATAACAGAATAAGTGGAGAGATCACTTGTATGTAACAGCAACACTGGATATTTCCACCTCACAGCGTACCGTTACATACAAATAACACGTAACATATTGTGAATGTTTATAATGGATCGACAGTATTTTATAAGACACTTCTCTGAATGGTGTGAAGCAGTTTCACAACAATATCTTTAAATAGAAATTCACTACGATTGTCTATATTTCACGTTGACATTGAACATGTTACGCTGTAGGTGAGTCCTTCTAAACGTCATTTTTGTGTTATTCTTTACTCCAAGAGTTTAAGTCAAAACGGAGCCAGAGCTAGAACTTTGCCCTGTCAGTTTTTCGATGTAAGCCTTCAATCCTCGTAGTTGATGGCCTCTTCCCGTCCGTACACATCCATGTTCTACTGCTCGCAACTATCCGTTATGATCGACGCAGACATCTCGCATTTCGATACTGCCAGATCGATGTATCGACTAATATCGATACCAGCAATCAGCGCCCGCGGTCAAGCGGCGGAATCAGTTACTACAATCACACCCTCTCTTCCTTTCACTTTCATCTCCTTTCCTCTTTAACACCTTCTCCCTCACTCACTCGCCCTCACCTTTTCAGTCCTGGTTTCTTTTGAGGGTGCACACCTTTCTCTCAAGACCGTCCTCTCTCTCTCTCTCTCTTCCTCTTTAACACCTTCTCCCTCACTCACTCGCCCTCACCTTCTCATCCCTATAGCTTTTTTTGAGGGTGCACACCTTTTTTTCAAGACCTTCTCTCCCTCTCTCTCTCTATCTATCTTTCTCTCCTCTCTCTCTCTCCTCTCTAATCTCTCTATCACACCGAGTGGAGTGGAATTGGATTGAAGGAATTTCTCGCTTGGCTCTGACAAGACTTGAAATTCCGAACACAATCAGTTCGAAGTGCAAGACTCGAGTCACGATTCTTGGGAATTACAAAAACATATTTCTTTCCTTTGATGAATTAATCGCAAGAAGTTGCTCTTCTCCACGTTCTTCTTTCATCGCAAAGGAGATAATCCATTATGGTTTCATATTCAGATAATAATCACTCAACTTGAATCTCCGATTAGAAAAAAAAAATCATTCATAATTTTCGTTATAAATCCTTCAATCTCTATAGCGACTAAAAAGGCTACATGAAATAATAATTTATGAACCTCCTCTTTTCTATAATAAGTCCAATCTCTTCAATTCTACCAAATATCACCACTTACACACCATTTATTGATCATCAAGTCACTAAGTAAACTGTTACTTTTTCCTTTACACGAAAAAATAAATATCGCCAACATTTGATTTTAATCATTTTGATTTCGAAACCCATTTCGTATATATATATCCGAGTGAATCTAAAACGGTGGTGGTGTGTGTGTGTGTGTGTCTATAAGGATTGGCATTGATAGAAACATTCCCACCAATCGCAATCCGTTTTACACAAACACTTGAGACTGTATCCAGGCAACCAACCCTCTCCCCTCCCTCCCCCCCACCCACACACCCTCACCATCAAACCTCGCGCAGTCAATTTGTTAGCGAGCGAGGAAATTTAGATTGCCCTCTTGGCCAAATATTTTTCTTGCTCGTGTCTGGTGAAGTGTGTGGTTCGCCGCGGTGCCACCCGGCGCGCTGGTGGCGCTGCAACAACACGGCTCGAGTGGGGCGGCAAACAACGGCCGGGTAGATCGCCGCGGACACGGAATCAAAGAGGGAAATCAAGCGGATGGACCGAATAATCAGACAATGTGCAATAATCTATAGAGATGGAATCAGATTGACGAGAGCGCGGTGGAGCGGTGGAAAGTTGAACCTGGATTGATGGACGCGAGGTTTAGGCAATCAGGGTTGAGATGCGAGGTGTTGTATTGTTGGTGGACGTGGATGCGTGTTGCGTGGAGCGAGGTATGAACACGTCAAAAGCGATACAATGGAGTTTGGTGGTTGGCAATATGTGTTTTCACTTCGTTTAGTTTACACGGTTGTCGAAAACACTTTTGGAAAAGTCGAATCCTATGGAAAACGAGAACTATTAATGTTCATATACAGCTGTTATTAAATTATCTTCCATTTATAATTGAATTCAAAAAGAATCATTCAGAATATATCTTCTTAAAACACTAATGAATAATAGCATAAAAATAATTGAAATTTGTCAGTTAGTTCTTTTCATATTGGTAGGCCCATTCATAAAATAGAGACAGATTTTTCATGATAACGGATATACGTTTTTTAGTTTTATATTTGATTGATAAATTATTCTGTTTCATCCTCACAATAAATATTCATTCAAACTGTGAAACTCAGAATAACATACATGTGTATTTACTGACATTCACGTGAGAAGGTCGTCTACCAGCATCGCAGAGGCAAACATCACCGTGATATCAGTATAGCTGTGGCAGTTTCAGGCTATAACAATAACTCTGGACAAGATTTATTATTTCAGAATTAGTTCTTTCTCTTGATCTATTGCCATTCTTTTAATCATTCTACCCGTTGATCAATTATTCTGTGTTAATTATGGCAGACATTGTTTGTTAATCGCAGAGTCTCTAATGAAGACATACATATATAAATATATATATTATATATATGAATATATATATATATATATATATATATATATATATATATATATGAATATTTATATATATATATATATATATATATATATATATATATATATATATATATATATATATATTTATAAATATATATATATATATTTATATATATATATATATATATATATATATATATATATATATATATATATATATATATATATATATATATATATATATATATATATATAGGGTCTATATATATATTTATATATATAACCACTTCTAACGATATGATGACTTTAGCAGCATACAATTGATGAAGTATCACACTATAACCAGCTGGAACAAAAATCTCAAAATTATGAGAGAGTAGCTCACAATGTCCCTTGAATCCATCATCCATCAATCCGTAGAACCGATCCTGAAGGCCGTGTGTTTTCCCGGGGAATCACACCGGGATCGACGGGATAGAGTGAATTGATTGATAGATTGTAAATGCAATGCGAGGCACGATCCTGGAAGACGGTATTTGAGCGATGTTTAGCCAGGGCCAGCTATAACTGTGCCCGGTGGAGTTAGTGTTGTTTACCGCGGCGGGAGCTTGAAATCACAGGTTAGCGGTGGCTGTGAGTGCTGGGGGGTGGGTGGTGGGGGTGGGGGGGGTGGCCTTAGAACCCATCAGGCCGTGGTGAAGCCGCGCGCTCAGCCGAGCTTGAGAGATGGATGATGTCGGAGGAGGTAACGTCGGTTTCGTATGCGAAGGTCGAACTGTTTGTAATGTGGATATCGGTTCTTGGGTGATGGAAATGTGAAGTTGCGGCGGATTTTGGTTTCGATATCTGTTTGGTCCGGTTGAAATTGTTGTTGTATCCGTGAGATTAATTGGCTCGACATGTGGTTGTCATGGATACGACATCCTCAATGAAAGTTGTGAGAATAATGCATTTCGAGTTTTCTTTGAAAATTTCAAAATAATATATTTTGTGAATTTTGGCAATATTTTGTAATGAAAATGATATTTGATCAATTTTTAATGACATTTCATCAATCATATCGAAAAATTGAACTAGGAACGATAGAAAATTTTCAAGCTGAGAAGACGGCCCTTCCACCAAATAATATTTTGGGTTAACCAATATTGTCTGTTTGAAATGATGGATAAGTGATTTTGTATATAAAGACGACACACTTCATGTGGTTCCATAATATTAACACCGCGTGTCTTCATCAATCCACAATTTGTGAATCAAGGACAGTGAAATGGGTTGATTCATTATTTGTTATGGTTTCGCCAACATAAATATTAACTAGATTAACCAGTAATGTCCGTATCCAATATTTAGTTTTACGCGGGCTTCTTCTTTTCTTCTGATATTTCGATTTTACAAAGTTAATCTAGACATATATTTGGTTCACTTTATCAATGTTTATAATGTTTTCATTTTCTCTTTATCTGCAAGTAAGATGAAGAATAAGAAGATGTATGAAATGAAAATTAATTGAAATTGTAATGGTGGCATTTTCTTCATTGAAATAATTGCATAGGTTACGGATGTAGCTGGAGTTAGTTTGACCTTCGCTCTGAATCTCACACAATCGAATGATCTCTTCTTATTAGTGATCTGTTATCATTATTCATTTTGTCTATGAAAATGGTGAGTTACTCGACCTGCTACTGGCTCAAAACAACCCGGCACCTCCACCGACTTGCCGTGATCTGTAGCCCACTCTGGTGGCTAGCGAGAAAAACAGTTTCTTATACATAGGTATATTATAAAACATTACCTCTTTCGGTGGGAGGAGGTACTAACTGAACTGAAAATCAACTGTCCGAAAACTTGCCGTCCTAATAACTGAAATTTAGGAAAATTGCTTCTTGATAGATTTGGATTACAGTGTAGTCGACCAATACCTCTCAGTGGCACACTTTGTGATGTTGAAAATTAATGAAACTGCTGTAATTTGATTAATTTTATGTAGATGGGGTGTGAAAAAATGAATAAACTAATTCTTAACCATAGATCAATTTTTTCCTTCAGGTTGAAGTTATTGCAAATCTGATTAAAACACTGGAAAAGAGTGAGATGGAGAACTATCAACACTTTTAATACAGTGACGTAATTGGCCCAAGGCAATCGTTATTCAAAAGGCCAGAGTATTTTCAAAAGTTAATCATAAATATATGTATAAAGTTAATATTGTGAAACTCAATGTTTATTTTTTTTTAATAGCTATAAATGTGGCCCTTCCACCAAAATTATCCTCCCTCAGGAAAAGTGTTGTGATAAAATGGTATAACTATATTATCGATATGGAAAAATATCACAGGACCAAGTATCACAAGGTAGGATCGTTAGTTCGAGGCTTGATCTAACCCACAGAAGAAATATATCATTATCGGAGCCAAATATAACTCATTCAACAACCTTTGGTCAGTAAGGTAGTAATATTTGGTGAAATTTCTTTTTGTGTTTTGGTAAAATAAAATTGGTGAAATTTTATTTGGTGAAATAGTTCTGAACTAGATCACTCAATCTTTTATCGATTATTTTCATATTTATGTTCGATTTTTGTATTTTTCTTCATGTCTACTAAACCTTCTCTCATCGTCCACATATTACAACATTCTCATTTATATTGCTGACAAGACCGCCTCGAAGTGTTGAGCAACCAAGAGGTGCCGCTTCTAAACGGTCTTACTAACTCATCCTTAGCCTAGATTGGGAAACAATGATTGTAGATCAAGATTGCGATAATAATAATAATAATAAAATCAAATAATAATTACTTGATAATATAACGAATAATCATCTTACTAACTTATCCTCAGCATCAATCAAGATATGATCCAAAATAATTTCCATTAATTGTAACTTGCGAGAAAATGGAATGTAAATAATTTAATTGTCCCGAAAAGATTGTATATCAAGATTACGATGTCAATATGAAGAAATATCTCATTACAATCACCAAGTTGGTATCATAGCCAACAAGATGGCGGTTCACGTGGACGGAGTGCGGTCCACATAATGTCGCCGTGACCGTACCGGGGGGGGGGGGGGGGGGGGGGGGGACGTGAGAATTCCGTCAGCTGGTACGAACTGTCTCGGCGAGGAATCCGTTCAAACCAGGATATTGGACAGAAGCGGAGAGACGAGGTTCGAGCGGAGAGAAGATTTCTTACTCTGCTGTTAATGACTTTTCACGAGGCTGGCGTTCCAACTCGCCACTGCTTTATGTCCTCCCCCCCCCCCCCACCGCTCCACCGTCTTGGCAGTTCGCACGACCGGACGACGTCATTAGGAGGGATGTTTTCTTGGGGAGGGGGGGGGGGGGGATAAACAACCAATACAAACTAGCGTCGTATGAGCTTCATTCAACTCATGTTTACATATTATTGTGCAAACGTTCATCACTTTTGAATCATTCAATTCAGATTATTTCATTGAAACATATTTTTAAATTATCACACGATTTATGAATTTGGGTAAACATCTCTTTTTAATTATTATTGGATGACATCACAACCTCAAAACTAAATTTCCATAAATCCATATTTTTCATCATATAAATCTATATACATTTCCATAAATTTGGGTGTAGGCACTACATCTTTTTCCTTCTTTTTAACATCACAACCCCAATTTTTTTCTAATAACATAGAAACTTGAAACAAAATCATTGTTCCCCAATTGAGGCAAGGGATGAAAAATAGGATCGTTTGAACGTGGCACCACAAGGGCGATCTTACCTCCCCAAAACTAGCTTTCGATAGATGATGATGGTATTCATTTCCCCAATATTGAAGAGAAGTGTAAATTAAATCACCTCAATTTCGAAAATTATTATTAATATTGTTGTCCTCCATATATTTTGATGGCACTTCTCTGAGATGGTTTCACTACACTATATTCACCCGGCAAGTCTAAACCTTACGATCGTTCATATGTCGCACTGAAACTGAAAATATCAAGGTGTGGAAAGTCTCCTATGAATGATCGTCTTTCCGAAACCCCCAACATTACTTCAACTGTTGATAACTTACACTCAAACTGTACTCGAATCGAAAGTAAAAACCAAAATGCAAATCAAGAATACATTTCAAAAACATCATCTTAAGAAATAACTTTTCTAATTCCGCTTCTCGCTTCTTTGATGACGCTACTCGGTGCACGTAGCTCGGGTGTTTCGACTCGAGCGAGACGGGCGCCCGAGGTGCCGTTACCCGGGTGTTCCGAGGAGAATATCATGTTTATTAACTTGGCCGCGACGCAGCGAACAAGACCGCTAAACGACTCGTGTTGCGGAGCCGGGTGGAACACAAATTGCTCGAGCAACGAGAAATGGAAAATAAAGTTTAGAAATTTATTTATGAAACTTTATCTGTGTTACTCTGATAGATATATGAACCTCCATTCGAATAAACTTGCAGTAAGACTGTTATATAGTTCAACGTGTATACAAATGAATTATTATTAGACAAATACTATCATATATATACATATATGGTTGACAAAGATCAAAATAATAATAAAATATGAATCAATTGAGAAGAAGAAAACATACGATATCAAATCAATGATCAATGATATAATATGAATGATAATTGACTGGGTTGAAAAATAATCTTTTTTTTTAATTTCCAAATACTTTTATAAGTGAGTGCCTAATAACCAGGGCAAAACATGTTGACTTGAGTTTGTCAGGCCCAAGTCTGATATAATGATAAAATTACTAGGAAAACGCGGGATGCGCGTTGTGAGATGAGCTTAGAAGTATGGCAATCTAGAATGAAAAATAACTTGTCAGCTCAATATACATCTACGGACCTTGGATTACTTCAAACGCTTAAAAACCTTACTTGCATCTTGTTGATATTTATAGTGCTGCAACCTGTCGCATATACACTTTGCAAATCCAATTGATCAAAATATTCAATAAAATGTCCACTTTTATTGCGTTTTCTTTGTTATTTCTCATTAGATTGTTGCAAAAATCTCTGAAAAGGTGTATAATAGTATTTTTCATATTCTGTGAGAATTTGAGAGCTTTTGAAAAATTCTTGTTTTTCAAGTATTTTTCCTCCGGGTTATTCTTACGAGGATTTTCCAAACTTTCCGATTATTTTCCGGAAAAAACTTCCAACCGATTCCTCTGAATAACAATCCCAACTTATTCTGGTATAACACCAACGTTTAGGAAAAGTTTCAAGTTGATTGATTCATTTCTCTGACCTGTATGCCGCGTACATAATTACAAAAAAAAAAACATAAAAACGAAGCCCATTTTTTTCAGGGTGTGAAATGGAAAGCTTCGCTACGCTCATCTAACCAAATTTGATAAAATCTTGAATCTGATGGTCTGATAGAATCCGATAACAATAATAATGTCAAGCTGAATGATTAGTGAAAAAAATATGTGGTATATAATGAGAAACTATTATAATAAAAAGAAATTTTAAAATAATATAAAATGGAATGGAAATAATGAATAATGTTGCTATGGATGTGTATAAATGTTGTTTAAAGATGGCAATGAACTTTATATTTATATTTATAAATTATAGAATCGCTCTTCAGACTGAACTTTCTACAAAATTTCAGCGACAAAAAGGAGTGATTGTGCTCAGCGCTTATAAAAATAGCAATCACAGTGATATTTGAGATGGAATAAGTTTTTCCCAAATACGATGTTGTCGTTTCATACGAATGTCTTTGTACTTCTACTCGACATCCACATTCTTCGCTTGATCCTCACTTCATTCAGATAGACTTGTCTGTTTGAGAAGTGATCCCTGATTGGTCTTCAGATTAATACCAAATTATTATGTCCTAACAGACCGCAATCAGAATTTCTAATGAATATGCTCAACTCAGAAGTGAATGTTTTTGTTTTTTTATCTAATCAAACGCGAAATATGCGTTGTAAGATGAGCGACATATCTGAATAAGGTATAAAAGTCCTTGAAGTAGTTCTATCCTTGCTACTATATCCACTCTGGTATTCTACACACCTTGATATCTGAATAAGCTAAAAAAGTCTTTAAAGTAGTTCTACTCTTGCCACTTTATTGACTCTGGTATTCTACACACCTTGACGCATATAAAAAATACTTCATTGTTGGTCAACTCTTGAATCTAGAAAGCAGTGAATCTCGACAACTTAATTCTGTCACAATTTTTATGATATATTTTATGAATATTATCAGTCATTTTATTTTTTTTCTTCAAAACGACTGATTGGAATTGCATACAAAATCGTAATAATGTGTAAAATCCATGTATACACATTTAGAGAAAATTTCATCCCATTTGGAGAGATTTTATTTTTCAACATTTTCCGCCCAGCCAAATCTTATGGGGTTTTTAGAAACTTTGATCTTTCTCAAAATCGGTACGACCGATTCATTCCAAAACCTATACAGTTTTAAGTTGTATGAGTTTGCATGTACAAAAAAAGTTTCATGTTGATCAGTCAACCCTTGCGACCTGTGGAGTGCTTACAAACAAACAAAAAACACACAGACAAAGCCCTATAAGAGTGGGATGGAGACTTCGCTACGCTCATCAATAACATCGAAGCTTTATACAGAACCATTGTTTCCGATACAGACTATGGATGAAAGGTAGGATCGTTCTAACGGAGCATCACAAGGGTGCTCTTTTCAATCCTTCTAATCGTATTTAAAATGTATAGATTTTTATCCGAGTATATTTGAAATAATTTATATTTGATGAAACTTTAATCGTTCAGAAATATCCATTTTTAAATTTGATTCAATATCACGAATATATATTTGTCCGATCGACAAATACTGAGCGTGTCACATGAACAAATATAATTTTGTAATCAATTTAAGAAAGACTCGAATTATTTCCAGTAGATGATGTGTTGGTTTATTATTCTTGGATGGAAGAAGTGAGCAATCTACCTGATTCAGAGAATATATCCATACAGTTGATCCATCATTTATTCGTGAGATATATTAAAATAAGGCAGAAAAGAGTTGCATAAAATGTTCCATTTTTTGGAATATGGATATTCATTCTTTAGTACTGGGATCGACTAAATTTTCGTGTTTTTCTTTGAATCGGGTGAATACTTTCAATACTTGATTGGTCCACTGTAGTAATTTTTATAATAAATTGTGCAATCAATTTTATTTTACTCACCATGTGCATCCTCAAAAGCGAAAAAATATGGCGTTTTTGTTTGTAAATGTGGAAAGAACCATTCATTCATCGAAAAGTATCCACGAATATATTTATTCTGATCTCTCAAATCATCGCGGGTGAAAATAGACCGACTCACATTTCCACAGCCATCTTCCAGCGAAGTGAATTCATGCCACAAAAAATCAACAACCCCATCATCTTCAAATCCAACTTTACTCCGACTTTTCCGCGAGAATAGTTAATTATTCAAAACATTTTCAAAATCTCCCTTCTTTACGATCTCAAAACTCGGCAGTAATGGGAGATTTGGGTGCGAGTGCATGGCGGAGGGGGGTAGGGGGGGTGAGGGGGGGGGGGTACAGATAGCAGCGCAGGTTTTAAGAGAATTTACGGTTATTGAGAGCTGGTGTTTCCGGCGCCAGACACAGATCTTGGTGGCCGTGCTCGCCTTACACGCCCCCCCCCCTCCCCCCCCCGTCCTGCCCCCCCCCTGTTCAACCCATTAGCGAAGATTGTGCCGTATATCACTGCACTGTTCTAACCCTACGTCGCCCAGTGGCGTACAGGGCACATGCTACTAACAAACAGACGAATTTGTTTTATTTTGTTTTGTTTGTTTCTTGGAGGGCATTACGACCCTAGAACCAGATTTTGATGAATAATAAAGATAATTACCGCCCCAATTTTGGGATAAAACTAGGAATCATCGACTCAATTTTAAAAAATCAAAGTCAAATTTATTGTCCTACTAAGACCATGAGTCATGACGTAAGCAAAGCCGATTCTGTATTTGAAACAAATTAAATTATATACCTTACCAATGTTATGAAGAATTCTAATATCGGAATACAACTGTTCAGTCAATATAATTATGTGTCAATACAATATAATTATATTATATATGATGAAATATAATGGATTTGATGACGACACAAAATTAGTTGACTGAGGTTGTGATTTTATGAGTGTTAAAAATTCGTTTAAAGACATTTTTTTGATGCTTGAAATTATATTATCTAACCTTTGATATTTTTATTGAATAATTATATTAATACTCATCACATTTTTCATAATATTTTGATAATTTGAATTTTGATTTCAATATCAACACGTTTTTCACTTAACATTGATTGAATGACACCGTAACCATGTAATATTCTCGTCTTGAACGTTTGAAATACATACCGATGTTTCATGTCTCGTTACCACATATAACCTGGTGAGATCTTCCCATCAGCATGTGAGACGTGTCCAATTCGAGTTCAAGGATTGAAATCGTCATGTTTTAGTGATTATCGGTGGAGGTGCCGGGTAGTGGCACCACCACTACTATTCTAATCTCTTTCTTTCTGGTCGGTGGATTTCAGGAATGTATGTTGCATACATAATGTCATGTTTATTTTGTCTCAGAGTTCATTGAAATGTTGAACCTTGAACCTTGAAATGTTGGAACAACCAAGAGGTGCCGCTTCTAAACGGTCTTACTAACTCATTCTTAGCTTCAATTCGGAAAAAAATGCTGTACATCAGATTTTTTATGTAAAAAAATGTATCCATTACTTAGTTCTAGGATTTCATAATATCACGTAAAACAGAGAAGCAGCAGATTTTGAAACAATTAGAAATACCAATAAATAGACTATATGATATTTTTTGATGTTCCTTGACGATCCCACCAACAACTATAGGCCATAAATACTGTAATATTTCAGTATTATTCTAATAATTTTAATTATATTTTAATAATATTATATTATATTATTATCATATTATACTATTTTTACTATATTTCTATTTAAATAATTTTTTTAATAATTATTATTTTAGTATTTGTAGGCTATGAAGGGATACGAATGAATGTGTTTTAATGAAACGATGAATGAATAATACTTGGAAGGAAGTGTTTACAAAAATCAATGCCATATGCGGGACACGAATCATGAGGGTACATTCCTGTATCAGTTAACCCCACTCTTAACTTGAAGTCAAGATGCAAGGTGGCTGTGACCATGCTGTTAGTATGGGATGATACTGCTTTTCTGATATTTATTCAGGTTATAAATTTTGAAACAATTTGAATCGTACAAGAATGTCTCTCCTGGGGACGCCATTGTGATGTTTATTTCGTATGACAAAAAAAAAAATTTTCTCGGAGTTGCATTAAAAGCGCGTATAAATCTCGGCCTCACATGTTCTGAGGTAGGCGACGCCGCCACTGACTGATAGAGTAACAGCTTTTCCCGGCCACTCATGCGAGCTCGGCTGTTCTCCCGCGTTGAACGCGACAAGAGGGCTTATGCAGCTAGACAAGATGTCACCGAGAAGGCCGAGTGTTCGCTACGGAGAAACCTCTCTTGCTCATATCCGAACTTCGGACCGGAAGTACGTCTTACCGGAAGTAGAGCTTAGATAAGTTTGGATGCAGACCAAGTTATAGTCTAGAATGTGTGTTGTGTTGGGTTAGTTTAGTTCAGATTGGGTTGGTCGAATTTGATTCAGGTTGAGCGCAACAACAATAACAACAACGCCTACATGTGGCGACATGGACCCATATAACTACCCTCACCAGACGTTCATCTTTTAACACATCCTAAAATAATCCTTCCCACTTCAGAATTTCTTCTATGATTTCTCCTTCTTAAGTCACACTAGACAAACATCTCATCATATATATATATATATATATATATATATATATATATATATATATATATATATATATATATATATATATATATATATATATATGATATATATATATATATATATATATATATATATATATATATATATAAATATATATATATATATATATGAATATATATATATATATATATATATATATATTTATATATATATATATATTTATATATATATTTATATATATATTTATATATATATATATATATATATATTATATATATTTATATATATATATATATATATATATATATATATATAAATATATATATATATATATATATATATATATATATATATATATATATGAATATATATATATATATATATATATATATATATATATATATATATATATATAAATATATATATATTCAATATTTTTTCCAACTATCTCTTTCTGTCCACATTTTTTCAGTTTTAGTTTTCAAGTTTCGATCCTATTTTTTATCCTTGGCCTCAATTGGGGAACAATGATTTTTTATCAAGGTTCGATGTTATTAAAAAAAAAAAAAAGTTTCGATATTTCATATAATTATTTGTATTGTGTGCAAATCTGTGAGCCATGTTGCGATGACTAGCGGCCGCCTCTCTTATTCACCGGCAGAAGTTGCAGGTAGGCCTACTCTGTTGTGATGAACTGAAGAGTGGTAGAAAAGAGGAGCGCCAATTGCAACAATGAGATTCATTTGAAATGTCCTATACGCTTGTCACATAACAAATGACAAACAATCGTTTGTTGTTTGATTGTTTGTGAGCAATGCACAGGTCGCACGGTTCGACTGATCGACATGAAACTTTTACTGAAGGCCTAGACACAAACTTTCAAATTTAAACTTTTAAACCTAGAAAATCTATAGTTTTTTAGTTGAATCGGTTGGATCACTTTCAAACCTAAACTTTTAAACCTAGAAAACCTATAGTTTTTTAGTTGAATCGGTTGGATCACTTTCAAACCTAAACTTTTAAACCTAAAAAACCTATAGTTTTTTAGTTGAATCGGTTGGACCATTTTTGAGAGACACCATCTCAAAGTTTATGAACAAAAATCACGAGTTTAAACTGTGACGAAAATTTTTGAAAATCAAATCACTCCCAAAAAATTCGAATGATCACCGAATGTAAACACGCGAATCGAACGCATTCCTACGAATTTGTATCTAGTTTGGAGCAGCCGTTCCAAAGATTTTATTCGTACTCTTATCATGCATCCATTTCGCCGAGGTTCACGGCTTTCTAGATTCGATATTTACCAAATGAAGTATATTTTATATGAGTCAAGGTGTGTAGAGTTTTCGATCATACTTTATATAGATATCTCGCTCATCTTACAACCTATATTCTACGTTTGCTTAGTTTATTAGTTTATTCAATTAAGCAAACTGAAAGTTATACTTCGACTCAATCAAGGTATGAAACCCAACAGACTTTTACTTCATCCAATCCACTCAATCAATTCTCCCCAAAACAATACATACCAATGTCGACACTTCGATTATTTCCCCAGAAAAAAAAGAGTCAATATTTTTCCTACGAAAAGCAAATAAAACTCTGGTCAATTTTCATACCACTTTTCACCGACTAGCAGTGAGTGCAAAGAGGGACAAGGAAAAGCTATAGAGTTGATTGTTTTAGGAAGAGATTGTATCCCCCTCTCTCTCTCTCTCTTTAACACACACACACACACCCCATGTCTCTTGAGTTTGATAGAGGGTAGAGCTTAGTTAGCGCGATCACCCCACCCCACCCCGCCCCCCTCCCTCATAAGCTAATTGAACTCCATGACCCGTTGCCAACAAAAATCCTTGCGCCAATTAACACGATTGGGTTTCCCCCCTCCCCCCCCCCCTTGCTTCCACCCCGTTACTCTTTGTGGGTGCATATTAGAGAATAGAAAGGGGGGGGAGGTCCCGAGAGAGTTATCCAACCCCCCCTCCCATTTATTAACAACAAAACCTCTCCACAAAGCCAGCGTTATGACTGCTGATAAACGCATGTGGCTTTTCTGTATGGATTTAGAGAATTGGAATAATTGTAAAATTCGCGCCGAAGATTAAAACGCGGTGAAATAACGAACTAAGCCTATGAGTTCTTTTTGTTTGGAAATCGAGTGTTATACGCAGCTTACAAACAAGGTGTGATTAGGAATTATCCATTTCATTGTCGACTCGAGTGGAAATAAATGTTTTGATTTTTGAACAGTTGGAAATATTGTTGGATATTGAAATATGTAGCCTACAACTATTGAGCAACGTGACAATATCATTGAATACAAAACATGAAATCGTAAAGATTCGTTAGATATGAGAGCACTAATTATGGGAGTGGTACCAATCGGAAGCTCTAATTGAGCACTAAATACTTGGAACTTCCCAGAATTAGTGCTTGTGGTGGGGGTGCCAACTTCACGGACCTAGATTCGTTGAATGTTTCTGTATATTTTTTTTCTATTACCAACATGAGAATTTGAAATGAAAGCAGTGTTCCCTAATCTGAGCAAGGAATGAAAGTTGGGATCGTTTGGTCGAGGCACCACGAGGGCGATTTTACCACCTCGAAGAATGATTGAAATTAGATAATTCACTCAATAAACAATAAATCTTGAGGTAATAATTCCAGGGATAGTTGAAACTATCAAAAATTGGGGAGAATAATGTCCTCGACTAATCCTTATTATATCTTCTTATTTTCATGGTTTTCTTACAATACTTATTCCAGAGATCAGATCTTCCTCTCCTTGTTGTTGCATTCATCATACTGTTGACAATGTCCATCTAGATTGTTTTCTTTTTTGAAAATTGATGCATTTTCTTTTATTCTTTTTGTATTCATGATCTATTTTCATTTTTGATATCCTTCATTCTCATTGTACTAATTATTCTATCAAATTTATCCATTCAATTTTATTTTTTGATTCGTTTTTCAATATTATTTGGACGTATATCATAAGGAAAAATCAAAATACGCCCAAAATATCCTAGTTGAACAAACATAACGGTGACACGTGAGTTCATCATTCTGGTAGACGACCTCTCTCTCTCTATCTCTCTCTCTCTTTCTCTCTCTCTCTCTCATCGAATATCAACAGATAACATCTCAGCAATCCGTGCGAGCAGCTGAGAAAACCAGAGCAGATATCGTCGAGCGGTCGCCGGCATGGTTCCATGGCGCGTGCACAAGCCGGATATCATCAAGGCGATTGAATTGTAATATGATTATCATTACTATGAGCCTTGAGGGGGGGACATGTGGTACACGAGGGAGGATGAAACCTGAACCAGGGGGGGGGGAATCACCCTCCCTCCCTCCCTCCCCCTCGATCAAGTCAGACTATGTAAAGATGAAGTTGTAATCATTATTATGGACAAGTGCATCGAGTTATCAAAATATTGGATGCTCTTTTTTTTTAGTTCCCATGAATATAACCACTTTTATTGACATGTGTGTGCTGGACCGAAAACATCGACTCTTGTGTATTTGCGTTTGATGGTGAATCTTGCGGGTACCGTATTAAAAACTGTTATTATAGATATAATATATATATATATATATATATATATATAGTCTGTTTACTTGGCGAATGATGTCAACACTAAGTATAACACATTCACACAGATTTTCAAATCACTCTTCGACAACGCATACCCTTTGATACCAACAAAAATACTCACGAAGCCAAAACTGAAAATATGGCTGGACTATGATCTTCTCGAAACCAGACAAAATATCAAGTTATACTACAGTTTGTATAAAAAAACCGGAAATGAAGAGCTTAAACAAGAATTCAAGAGATTAAAAAATAAATATGCCATAGACCTTCAGAAGGCTAAACATGAGTATTATGCAGATCAAATTGCCTGTTCAAACAATAAAGTTAAAGCGATATGGAAGATAGCTAATAAATCGTGTACCAACTCCAACTCGGCACATCGTAAGATAAAATCCGTACAGTACGAAGGTAAACAGTGTATCACGCCCAGCGAAATAGCAGAAGCATTCAACATTTACTTTACCAGCGTCGCGATGAAACTGGCGGAAAGTAATCAGTCTACAAACAACGATGCTACAAACAGACTCCATCATAGTCGCAGCAGAAATAGAAAATCCATGTTTTTAACCCCTGTCACTGAAGGCGAAATGCTGCAAGTAATGAAAGGATTCGATAGTAAACTCTCTACTGGTATTGATGAAGTCCCATTTAAAGTACTCAAAGATGTAGCTACTTCAATAATCCCTGTCTTAGTTCATATTTGCAACCACTCTTTTATCACCGGAGTGGTTCCAGACGAAATGAAATTAGCAAAAGTAATACCAATCTTCAAGAAGGGCCAACCAGATGACGTATGCAATTACCGACCGATTTCCCTACTATCTGCCTTCTCTAAAATTTTCGAAAAACTAATGTATAATCGACTCGTGCACTTCTGTGAATCATGTAATATAATATCACACAACCAACATGGCTTCAGGGCAAAGAGAAATACTGTATCAGCTGCCTACGAGTCAATTCAGAAGATGTTATCCGCTAAAGATGATAGACTGTACTCCGTTGGAGTGTATTTTGATTTATCGAAGGCCTTCGACACAGTAGTGCACAGTCTATTGCTAGAGAAACTTGACTTCTACGGTATTCGTGGTGTGCCCCACAAGTGGCTTAAATCTTATCTAACTCAACGAGCACAGTGCGTACATGTTTCCCAGGACGAATGCTGCGGTGTTTCATCATGGAATCAACTGGATACTGGAGTTCCGCAGGGGTCCATTCTAGGCCCTTTGCTCTTTTTATTATATATCAACGACTTGACCACCCTCGAAGACAATGTTCTCATGACGCAATACGCAGATGATACTAGCTTACTCATAAACCACGCAAATCCTTCAGAAATCCAACGTAAAGTTAATAGCGCTGTGGGTGATTTGAGTGCTTGGTTTTATGATAATAAACTGTCTGTCAACAATAGTAAAACGATCGTTGTCAATTACTCAGGAAAGAAACATTGGGAGCCTGAAATATTCAACAATGGTATTCAACTGGAGGTCAACGAGAAAACGAAGTTTCTAGGTTTTAATATTGACAATAATTTGAAATGGACTTCTCATATTAACCAAACCTGCTCCAAACTCAGACAGGCCATTTTTAAACTTCGTTCGTTGAAAAAAGTACTTGGACCGACTGAAATGAGAATGTTTTATCTTGCGCACTTTGAATCAATTTTGCGTTATGGCATCGTGTTCTGGGGTGGAGCTGCTAAAAATAATATTGACAGGATTTTTAAACTACAGAAGTATGCTGTACGAATCTTATCCAATCAAAGAAAAGGTGACAGCTGCAGAGGATTATTTAAAACTCTTGGTATTTTAACTTTGGCAGCTATTTACATACATGAATCCGTTTGCTTTGTCAAATCAAATACTGCTTTATCCGGAAAAGAATTGAACCATTCACACGACACAAGAGGTAAAAACCTTCCAGTAGTAGAGACACACCGAACTGCTTTGTATGAAACCGGACTAAACCATAATGGTGTTAAATTCTATAATCTATTACCAAGAGATATTCGCAGTGTCAACCGTATTCAGAATTTTAATAAGACTGTTAAACGTTATCTTGTAAACAAAGAACCATACTGTGTAAGCGATTTTTATACCAAACTGATTTAAACTTGTATCTCGTTATAAACACATTGTTTCGATATTTTGTTGACGAAACTTAACATTTACAATGTATACAGTGAATAAAAAATTATTATTATTATTATTATTATTATTATATATATATATATATATATACATATATATATATGTATATATATATATATATATATATATATATATATATATATATATATATATATATATATATATATATATAAATATATATATATATATATATATATATATATATAAATATATAAGACATATGCGTGTGTGTGTGTGTGTATAGTAGGTCTATGTAATTATGTATATGCGCTCAATAATGACAACCTATTTGGTCTGATGAATGATTGATGAGATGAAGGTTTCTTAGGAGGTGGGAAGGAAGCGGTCGTGACCCATATCGTAGGAATCATCCCAGCATCAGCCTAGACTATACAGACCAATCAAACTCCACTTTATATTCTCGCTAACCGCCAATTTTACAAAATGAATCTGCGGTTTCTTTCTTCAGTCGAGAATAATATTGAAAAAACGAACAAAATCAATGGAAATACAATAAGAGAAAAAGAGAGAGAAGAGAAGAATAAGAAGAAGAAGAAGAAGAAGAAGAAGAAGAAGAAGAAGAAGAAGAAGAAGAAGAAGAAGAAGAAGAAGAAGAAGAAGAAGAAGAAAAAGAAGAAGAAGAAGAAGAAGAAGAAGAAGAAGAAGAAGAAGAAGAAGAAGAAGAAGAAAAAGAAGAAGAAGAAGAAGAAGAAGAAGAAAAAGAAGAAGAAGAAGAAGAAGAAGAAGAAGAAGAAGAAGAAGAAGAAAAAGAAGAAGAAGAAGAAGAAGAAGAAGAAGAAGAAAAAGAAGAAAAAGAAAAAGAAGAAGAAGAAGAAGAAGAAGAGGAAGAAGAAGAAGAAGAAGAAGACGAAGAAGAAGAAGATCAAGATAATATAAGAAGATTCAAGAATTACTCCTCACTGTGGATGTTTGAATTGGTGTCTAACCCTGGCATTATCACCTTGAGTTTTATCATTTGTCGAATGATTTATCTTATCTTCAATTATCTCTCAGGGTGGTGAGATCGCCCTTGTGGTACCCCGTCCACCGTTCCTACCTTTCATTCTCAATTGGGGAACAATAATTCTGTTTCAAGTTTCGATGTTATTAAAAACAATATGTATGTACTACCGAGATATCCTGAATTCGATGCCAACCCAAGAAGATGAGAATGTCTCCTTGACATGTGTGGGTGTATGCAACCCGCCGTGGGCCCAGATGCTCGGCTCGGCACGGCACGGCAGCTGGGAGAGATTGCGGCTCACTCGATAACGCGATTAGAAGCTAACAAATGGTGAACTCGCTCGCAGCGCAGTGCACTCCACTCCACTCCAGAAGCCTCGACCTCTGATTCCACCAGCTGAGCCACCGACGCCTCGTCGCTATGACGACTACTGGCATAACAAACACGGTTTAGAGTGAACTGGAGGCTCGTAGGACCGGAAATAGGCGGAACATTGGTTTCAGTTCAGATTAAATTGATTTAGGATATTTGTTTCGTTAGGTTTTATCAAGTTTAGGTTAGTTGGGCCATAAATGTTCATCACCGAGATACGTCACTCAACGTCAAGAAGGCGTAGATATTTGTGTCTCGGCAGTAGCTTCACACCGCTTTGCAGACCAGGAAGTTTCCCACATATTAGACATATATTAGTGATGATATAGAATGCCTTGCTTGGATTCTATTTGTAAATGTCCAATATGGCCGACGAGATTGTAACGAGTTAGATACTAAGGTCTTCGGAATTAGGTCACCGAGATTCACTGCTTTCTAGATTCGATATTCTCCCAACAATGAAGTATTGTTCGTATGCGTCAAGGTGTGTAGAAGACCAGAGTCAATAAAGTAGCAAAGGTAGGACTTCTTTAACGACTCTCAATATACCAGATATCTCGCTCATCTTACACCGCATGTGCTGCGTTTTCCTAGTTGAAGTTTCTCATTCAACAAATAGATAGAAATGTTGGCGAGATTCACGGCTTTCTAGATCCGATTTTCAACAAGTGTGATATATATTATATAAGTCAAGGTGTGTGAATTTCTCGATCATACCAAAGTCCACAGAATGTAGAGAAAGACTGATCATCCAGTTAGATATCTCGCTCATCTCATAACGCATTTTCTGCGTTTACCTAGTTTTAAAAGTAAGTTCTCAAAACTTCTTGATTGTTATTATTATTGTTATTGTTGTTGTTGGCTTGATGTGTGGTTTCGTCATGACAGCGTGTCTGGGTACCTGTTAACTGCCCCGGCTCCGTGATTCACTCCCCCCCTCTCCCCCCCGCGCTCCTAGCGCAGCGTGCGGCGCGCCACATAAACACACTTATGAATCATTACGTCGGTCCGCGTTAAGTGGATTAGAGGAGCAGGGCTGACACCCGCACTGCAAGTGGATTAACGCGGAACTGTTCGGATCAGGTTACAGCACTCCTAACGACCAGTGTAGCAACTCGCCCGCCGGTCTTGGCCTTGATATGGTAAATATACGCGAGGTTCCCGAGGGGTCGGGGTCGGGGGGGGGAGGGGGAGGGGGAGATGGGGGGGGGGTCAGGAGAGAGGGGGATAATGCATGTGGTTCTTAGCGGTTTCTTATACTTGAAGGAAATGTTTTGGTGGAGGTGCCGTGTTTTTACCTCTATATATATATATATATATATATATATATATATATATATATATATATATATATATATATATATATATATATTAATAACATCGAAACTTGATACAAAATCATTGTTCCCCAATTAAGGCTGTGGATGATATATATACCCATATTGAAATATTTTGAGTAAATAAGTGGATGAGCCGATTTTACTGACTACTAGTTAAGCATTGATTGGTTATCTATCAGTTAAAGTCTTAGAATACGATACGTAACCAATACATGATTAACAAATACATCACAAGATGCAGACAATATTTGTAGAAAAATCTGATGACTCAAATTTCATGATATAAATTGTGGTAAGATCACTTGTATATAATACTTGATATGCCTGCCATCGATTTCACCTCACAG
Organism: Brachyptera risi; assembly: GCA_964007535.1. Taxonomy (NCBI): domain Eukaryota; kingdom Metazoa; phylum Arthropoda; class Insecta; order Plecoptera; family Taeniopterygidae; genus Brachyptera; species Brachyptera risi. The sequence continues at coordinate 44,389,521 of OZ023332.1, forward strand.
CGTACCGTTTCATACAAAATATAACATGCAACATAATGTGAACATTTATTATGGATCGACAATATTTTATAAGACACTTTTCTCTGAATGGTTCGAAATAGTTTCACTAAAATATCTCAAACGGAAAGCCACTGCGGTCGTTTATATGTCATGTTGACCCTGGAAATGTTACACTACTGATCCGGCCCCATCAACATCACAGCAAGATTATGTATAATCACACAAGTTTCAACATCCAATCATTTGATAGGCACATATTACCTCACCGAGATACGTTACTCCTGCAGCCGATAGCGACATGTGCTCGTTACAATCTCGGTGGCCATATTGGACATTAACAAATAGAATCCAAGCAAGGCAATCTATATTATCACTAATATATGTCTAATATGTGGGAAACTTCCCGGTTTGCAAAGCGGTGTGAAGCTACTGCCGAGACACAAATATCTACGCCTTCTTGATGTTGAGTAACGTATCTAGGTTATATCAATGTTTGATAGGCGACCATCTTACCTGGCCACAAGTATAGCACATGCACGTCTCATCCCCCCTCTAATATCGCTCCCGTCTTCCCGTGACGTATAGCCCCAGTAAAAGCTCCCAATCATAGCCGAGAGGAAACGGCTCTGGAGTCCGGCAGAAGCTGTCAAATCAGTGGACCACGCCGTTTTATCGGCCCGATGGGACAAGTTATCGTCCCGGGCCGAGATTACAGCCGAGCAAGACCGGCATCTTAAAAACACGCGGAATCACGGCTCTCGAGAGCGACAAGGAGCGCGTCATACGGCGACTGGGCAGGTGCGAGAGAGAAGGAAGACCAATCTGTATGATGGGTGGCACCAGAGGTCCAAGAGTGGCTATCATAACCCTGAGTGAGATGGTAGAGAGTGAGAGAGAAATAGAAGGAGAGAGAGAGAGAGAGAGAGAGAGAGAGAGAAAGAGAGAAAAGGAGATGGAGAGAAGGAGAGAGGGAGAGAGAGAGAGAGAGAGAGAGAAGGAGAGAGAGAGAGATAGAGAGAGAAAGAGATGAAAAGATAGAAAAAGTGGAAGAGAGGAAGAGATATATAGAGTGAGAGACAGAGATAGAGAGGGAGGGAGGGATGAAGATGGAGACACATACACACATCATATATATATATATATATATATATATATATATATATATATATATATATATATATATATATATATATATATATATATATATATATATATATTTATATATATATATATATATATATATATAAATATATATATATATATATATATATATATATATATATATATATATATATATATATATATACATATATATATATATATATATATATATATATATGAAAAATATATATATATATATATATATATATATATATATATATATATATATATATTCATATATATATACATATATATATATATATATATATATATATATATATATATATATATATATATATATATATATATATATATAAATATTCAAATATATATATATATATAGAGAGAGAGAGAAAGAGAAAGAGAAAGAAAGAGAGAGTGGGTACGGTCCATAAACGACCTCCCATCATTATTTAATGTTACTTGTTGTTCGCTGGGCCGGATTGAACGAATGCAGCGATCGAGGCCGGTCGGGTTCGGGAGGCGATAAAAACGTCTGCTTCGGGAACGATAGCGCCATTAAACTGCTGAGCAAGTAGAGATAAACTGCAATTTCACGATTCACCATTCAAATATCCCACAGATTTGAAAATCTGTGTCTTGACGGAAGTTGAAGGTCTTCTACCAACATAACAAACATGGGTATCAACAGCATTTTCTTTACTGTGGCAATATCTGGACATTTTAATTTTCCAGGACGAGGTTTACGATTTCAATAACCTACTGGCGGTTAACCAGGAAGCTATTGAAATCATATATAAACTCCCCTTTTCAGTTAAGTAAAGTCTCCCCCCCCCCCCTCCCTTCCTCCCCCCCCCCCCTCCCCCGCTCAGTATTGAGCTATATTTTCTAATTCATTTAATTTAATTGGGATCAACGACGCACTGTACTGATGACTATTCGATATATTGGCGTCGGTGGATGATATATCAGATGATGGGATGATGAGATGGAAGGTTATATTATCAGGTGTTTTTGGATAGTGGGAAGGAGTCGGTCTTGGCCTGTTGTTGAAGAACCATCCCAGTATTGACCTGAACGACAGAGGAAAGTCACGATGCACCCCTGTCAGGATGGTCGACCATGGCGGGAATCGAGCCCCGGTCTCCCGAGTGGCGGTTCAACAGTGGTAAGGTTTGCCTCCCCCCCCCCCCTGCCAGTGTTGTAATGTGTTGCTCGTATTGTTGCAGGCGAGAAGCCCCACAAGTGCCAGGTGTGCGGCAAGGCGTTCTCGCAGTCCTCCAACCTGATCACCCACAGCCGCAAGCACACGGGCTTCAAGCCTTTCGCCTGCGACCTGTGCGGCCGCGCCTTCCAGCGCAAGGTCGACCTGCGCCGGCACAAGGAGACCCAACACGCCGAGCTGCGGCCTGTGCACTAGCTGAGACCAGGACACTAGTTGAGACCAGGACACTAGCTGACGGAGACTCGACACGCTGAGCTGAGGCCTGCACACTACACTAGCTGACGGAGACCATAGCAGAGCCAAGACCTGTCCACTAGCTGAAGGATATTTTCAACTAAAGCAGTTGTTTTTGCTCAGGAGACTCAGGACTCTCAACTGAGACCTCACTACTGAGACCAGTCCACTAGCAGACACATGTGTTTGTACTGAGACCGGTGGATTCGCTCAGGAGACTCAGGACTCTCAACTGAGACCTCACTACTGAGACCAGTCCACTAGCAGACACATGTGTTTGTACTGAGACCGGTGGATTCGCTCAGGAGACTCAGGACTCTCAACTGAGACCTCACTACTGAGACCAGTCCACTAGCAGACACATGTGTTTGTACTGAGACCGGTGGATTCGCTCAGGAGACTCAGGACTCTCAACTGAGACCTCACTACTGAGACCAGTCCACTAGCAGACACATGTGTTTGTACTGAGACCGGTGGATTCGCTCAGGAGACTCAGGACTCTCAACTGAGGCCGGGTGGATCGACGTACCAGAGCTTCTGTCGTGAGGAGCAGCTATCAGCTGCATGAACCTAGAACAATCTAGGTCGAGTCTAGATCCAGGTTCTAGGTTGGTAGATCGATCATCATGTGAACAAAGTGTGAGCTCATCTATCGTTAAACGTGTGAGAGATTTGTACAAATAAACACTTAAAACAGTCATCTTCTCTCCACTTGAAGCACTGATTCACACGGTATTTATCAGCTGATTTTCATTCCAAAAATTATAAATCTTCATTCCGAAAGAACAACAAAGATTCTAGCCTGCTTGAAAAAGGTTGGTATTGAAATTTAATATATGAATTCGTAATGATACTTGTGGCAAATATTCCATCAGTTAATTCCAAAGCTAATGTCCACACTGATTTTCTCTGTCAAATGCTACTCTAATCCTGGTTGCTTTGACAACGGCTTGCTATCGGTAAAAGCAGATTCAACAATTCAATTAAAAGTGGTTTTCGTTCGGTTATTGCAATCTTCTGCCAGTGGCACAAACATCGGCATAATTCACAATCGTCAAACAAACCCTGACCAACATTGCAAAACACACGAGAAACAGTTTCGAAATGTGTGCGTGTATATATACCTACTATACGAGTTCTAACGCTTTTGTGGATTTTTTCCGTAATCGCAAACCTAAATACGGTGCAGTATTCAAAATATGAAAATGTGTTATTAAATATTTGTAAATATTTGTATAAGTTATTTAATATGAGAAGTACTATATATCACGATCGACTATTTATTATGCATTTCAATGTACTGTTGTATATCGTGACTTCGTGATATCAATTATAGCGTAATTATCATGGTTATCATCTTAAAGAATATCACAACAATGGGATTTGTCACTGCAGGATCAAATTTGACGTTTTTTTATGAATTTCTAGTGTAAACGACATATTTGTATTTACATTCCTTCATTATATTCAATAGAATTGAACTAAAATTACCAAAAAAAATATATCAAAATTTTTCGTGCACCATGCACTGGGCTATAGAAAGATGAACTGATGGCCGGGTACACACCTACCCCATTTATAGAAGTTATGAACTTAGTTTTCATCATGCCTAATATTATCCAACACAATTTTGTTTTCATAACTTTAATAAGTGGACATTTGATTTCAGTGTCTTTCCTGGTTGATCAATTTAAATCGGCAACTGGCTGAACTGTCAAATTGTCAGAACTTTCTTCAGTCGTGACGTAGATGGCTCATATCATGGTGTTGATTATTATAGCCACGTCACAAATGAAACATCCATTGATATTCTCAATCTTCAGTATATCTCAAATCCAAGCAAACGAAAATAATCCATTTTCACTAAAATTCATTGAGTAAGCATCCATTTTTGTCTTCGTTGGACATTCACATTGTTAATATGCCCTTTAAGGCGCATTCACAATGCAACGCTAACATTATCGAGTAACATTAACGCGAGAAATGTCTCTCATATGGAATGTTTCTATTTTCATTTACAACCACCATTAACAATAAAGCTGATAGCTCCAAGCTTTTATATTGAGTTACTATAAAACATGAGAATCAGCCAATAGAAACCTTCTATTTCAAAACAATGAGATAAAAGTGGTGGATAAACCAAATTAACAGAATTAGTTGTCAGATTTGGTTTGACTGTTGTGGGTGGAGTAACAATGGCAATGATCTCGAATTCTGATTGGCTGGTATTTTTCTGTTCCACCTTAATGTTGTCTTTGTGAATATACCGTTCCGATTTGATGTTCTAGTTCAGTATTACGTGTTAATGTTGGCGTCGTGTTGCTTTGTGAATGTGCCCTCAAACGTTCCGTTTTTAAAATACCGTTGTGTTAATATATAAATAATTATAATATAATCATTTTATGAAGTTTTTATCTGTCGAAGATTAGCTGTCGTAAAACAAGAATCCAGCTTCCCGCCATTCCATTTGTTATTGACTATTTCTGCGTTACTCGATTGCCGTGTCGAGAATCTTGCATTGGTTTTCTCTGCTTCTTGCTGTTTCCAATAGGCTTTAACGACGAGTCACAAGTTCGAACAATCGGTGCGGGTCGTTGATATTGATTCACATTGTATAAGGTGAAATATATGTATGTTTTCAATTACGAGTGTATGTGAGTTAATTTACGAAATTGTGATAACTTTCGGACGGTGTGAAATAACAAAATTATTAGAAGAAAAGTTAACAGAGATATTTTCGAAATCTCCAAGGAAGAATATGTTGTAACTATTTGACTCATATCTCAAGATTTTCAAACGCATATATATTGAAAATAAATCAGCTGTGGACCTAAATGCTTGAATATTATGCAATATGAATTGAAAAGTTTATACTTATACCATATTTAAGGTATTAAAAATGAAGTGTTTACTTCATATTGCAATTTTATACCTCACACAGTTCGAAAGTTGCCACTGAAAACTGATACTTTGCTTAATCGACCCCCATGTATACACTTGAATTTCGATTTTTCATTCAAAAAACACTTGAATTTTGGAATTATCTGTATTTTCTTATGTGTATAAACTTCATTCGTAGC